>UCOL01000161.1:0-94375 GCA_900474335.1 Ormyrus nitidulus | reverse complement strand
ATTCAATATATAGATATACTTCTTAGCTACTCGATGTCATCGAGCATTTTGTCCAACAACCCTGAGAGCTGAGTATAAAACTTGCGATAGTACATTCTTCATCTAATAGATGTCATTGCATCTACTGAAAAATAATACAAAGGTATACAATGGCTGAATAGATGTATTTTAAGTTGTTAATAAAAATTTTTTTATAATATAATTTTATCAATTCGATCAGAAAATGGTAAAAGACAACGAATGTAAACTACATAAAAAATTGCATTGTGTCAAGGCAAAATTTCATTGCAATATAATTTCATTTCTCTGTATATAAGTATCATTATATTTACTATAATTCTTTGATTTTATAAATGGCAGCTTTTTGGAGCTTTTAACGTTAAACACCTGCTTAATTTAATTCAGATAATTTTGCATAAACGTTAAACACCTGCTTGATTTAATTCTGATATTTTTGCATAAGGTTTAATGTCTTTTTCACTCTGAAATGTTTTTCCTATGAATATTTTATCTACAATGAATTTTGTTTTTATTGATTCTGACTAATTTAAAACTCTTTAATAATCTATCCTAAATCATTCGTTCTCTACTTTTAATTATTAAACGTTTAAAAACTCGAATCTTTTAATTTTACTGCCTTATTTCACATCTTTAAGAGGAAAAAAAGCAATTTTCATTTTGCAAAATTTTCAGACAGTTATTCATAAGGCAAATCTTGACGCCTATTCGATATTGACCAATCAAAATCTATCTTTTAGTTTTTATGAACTTCTTTATAAAGAAGTAACCTATGTATGTCTTACCCATCATAGCTGCTTTTGAACATTTTAAATATTAAACGTAATTTTGCTTTCAATTATGTTTTTACTTATAATTACGTTTTTACTTTTTTGGGTTCTTTTTACCTGAATCGAAGCTTTTACGTTTTTACGTTTGTGTAGGCCGGAAAATCTACAAATTAACATTATTTTCACGTAAATATAGGTTTTTAATTTTCTACGGTTTTACGTATTTCCAAGCTTTTACGCGAATATACATAAAAATACACGAAATACGTCAAATTTTCGTATCAATAGACACAGCGTATATTGTAAGTACGGTGAAATATGTTTAATTACGAAACTATCACTTCAATAAATGGGATGAAGCTTGATTAGACAAGGGGAGCAATTTATGGCCTCTACCAAACTCGATTTCACAGTGGGATAGGTGTAATCTATATGTTTGTCTCACCACTGCGGACCTTTTCTACTTAATGTAGCGAAAAGAAGGGTATACTTCATCTTTTCCAAACGANAGATAATTTTTNNATCGAACGCTTTTCTTAGAAATATCTCGTTTTTTACGTAGAAAAATGTTTTAAAAATGTATAACTTTTAATTTTTTTATACGTAAAATTAGTAAGAATTCTAAAATACGAAAATTGTAAAATATATTAATAGCAATTTACTGCTTAGAAAAGTAGATATGTTTAGCTAAAAACAATGTGGTCCAGCCGAGGGTCCAGCATTAAAAGGTCGTTTAACATTCAAGGACACTTTTCTTATTTTTCAACGCTTGTTCACGTGAAAAACGTTGCTTCCAACAATAAGTAAACTCGTTTACAAACTTCAGCGTCCTATCGCCTTAAAAATACCCAATACCCAGCAAATATCAGAAAAAAGGCAAAAAAAAAAAAAATGAAAAAGCTAAACAAGGCAGACTAATTACCCAGACTGTGGCAGAGGCCTTCGTGGGCGAGCACGAACTGATCCCCGAGTTGGAGCATCGCCAGGGCGAAGTACGCAATCGTGAGCACCGAAACGTAAGCCCTGACGATGACGCCGTGGATGTTCTGCAAATCCGGGATGACCATGTAGATGAGGAACATCGCCGAGAGGAAGATCGCGGAGAGGAGGTTGAAGACCGAGTAGAAGACCGGTATGCTGTGGTCGGGCGGCAGGCAGACGGCGACGACGGTCTGGCTGGCGTTGTCCTCGTCGAGGACCACCGCCAGGCAGTAGTCCTCCTGGGTTATCAGCGCCGGCTTCGTCAGGTTCACCGTGAAGATCGTGCCGTTCTCCAGGAAGTAGAACTCGTCGTCATTGGGGACCATGCCGAAGCTCTCCCCCGGACAGGGGTAGTGGTAGACCTTGAGGAAGTCATCCGCGGATTTGGTCGAGGGTTGGAGGTCGTCGGTGTAGATGAGCGGCAGCTCGACGTCGTTCAGGGGGAAGCTGGTCGTGGAGCAGCGGCTTTTGTGGAAGAACATCCCCGAGGCGCAGCAAATCGGGATCGTGTTCGCAGAGGCTGAGGTCTCCTGGGGAAGGAAAATACTCGCAGGTTGCGGGATGGTTTTCGAGGTGGGTCGAGTTTCGCATTGTGCTCGGCGGAAACGAACGGGGGGCTTTGCTTTGTGTGAAAAGGTTCGGCGGAATGGCTTGTTTACTTTTTAGAGTGTGGCTCGTTGGTTTTGTGATTTCAAAGAAAGAATAACTATCGGATCGGTAATCTATCGGAATGAAAAGTGATCTAAAGAAAATGCGCTTTATGAAGTGTACATAGGAAGGACAACATTGTTTTTAATTTCGCAATATGCAGGTTGCTCTGTGCACATGATTAACTTTAAGAACGTTTTTAGTGCAACTTTTTTCTCTATAATAGTTTGCGTAAAAGGAAATCATCGTAAAGCCAATATTTTTTGAACTGTAAGTAATGCTACGAGCAATCAATCATTCTCCTTTCAACACCTCTTTCTTGTGTTTTTAAAAATCCAATAAAAACTAAATTTAAATATTTACATTCGACGTCGAAAGTTCAACTTTTTACTGCTTTAGTATAACTTTTTAGCTTTCTTATAAAGGCAAATTTTTAAAATGCATTTCTTCGTAATGGCTAATAACTGTCTCAAAAATTTGTTCACGAACATAATGATTTTCAATATATCTACGAGTACCTTTATTTACAAGTACTCCAAAAAGTACAAATTTTTCTCTTTCGATCGATATTACTGCAGTGCGACATCAAATTAGTTCTATTAAAAAAAATACGGTCTCCAATTTCTAAAGGAATTTTCTTCACTAAATTTTAAAGGAATTTTTTCAGGAAAAATTGTGTAATTTCCAAAGTGTATTACTTTACCTTAGTTTGTACTGTGGAAAAAAGAAAATTCAAATTACAGTCTCGATAACAAAATCATTATCTTTACAAAAGCGGCATAATAAATTGCCTGAATGCGGGACAAATCAACAGCAGTCTACTATTGGAAAACATAAGCAATGCACTGCAGTATAAAAATGCCTTATTTTTCGCGATCGATACTTGAAATAACGTAAGACGCCATGAATTAGTGGGATATTTTACAACGCTCTGCTGCTACTTTAAGTACCTAAATGGGATAAGATTATACTTAAATTTATATAGGCCAAAGGGATTTGTCTGGAATAAAAGAAATCCGCAACGTTGCATTAACCGCATCTTCTTTTTATCGCTGGTCTTAAAAGCAAATAAATAACAAGTAAACCGTGAAAAAGAACGTTAATTTAATTGTAATAATCGAAATGAAACAAAAGTGATTACTAAAAATCGGACTCTATTTGTTATTAATTATTTATTATTCTTTTTTTCGTGTTTTCACACATTATTGTAGGATTAAGCGTAGAATCTTTAAGAACGCATAATTAACTTTTTCAATAATAATTTTAAGCGGTATCAAAAAGCTTCCGTATTTTTTATATCCATTCTAAAATAGATCAGCAAGGACACCTTTCAATTTTTTAACGGTTTCTCCCAGTGCAAAAATAAACCTCGATTAAATGCGCTAGAATTATCATAAGTTCATTGCCTACTGACAGGTTTTCACTCCTCCAATTTTTTATTTTCAAGCCTTCGCAAATATTATTGCACGAACGTTTTTTTTTATTGTTTTCTAAGTAATTGTAATAACATATCATGCACGAAGTGCAAATTAGCGAAAACAATTAACGCGGCCTTTATGCAAAGTATGCGTGCTGACTGAAAGTAACCATAGTAAAAACTCTTACTATTTATGACGTTAATTAATCTAAGTAAACGTAAATACGGCTTCATGCAAATCGTCAATCGGTATTATTTATTTACTTTCTTCGTTAGTTAATTAAAGCTCTCATACTTATTAGAGTTCCTATGAAGTATTTAAATGAAATAACTAATTCCTGGAAATACTTTGGAATATTGATGCGACGTTCGTATTTGCCAACTGCAATAATCAAATGCATATTTTTAAAGAATTTCGTTAATTAGACTTCGCAAACAGATTCTCTATTAATGTACATGGCATGTATATATTCGCTTGCAATTCGAACAATCGAAATCCAGAAGTATTGCACATGACACGAGTCATTAATAATTCCATTATTAACGTCATTTGTTCGTTCGATCGAACTCCGTGGCGTCAGCGCCTTGTACAATTGTATAATTGCTATTATACTGACCCGGAATTTACCGGCGCGTGCAAAAAAAAACTGGATTCTGCGATTTCATCCGAGACGAGATTGATTTATTGTTTAGCTAATCGCGAGTGTGATGCACTTTTTCTCTTGGTGTAGTGTGATTCGGTAGAAGGGTATAATGTTGGGCAAAAAGCTGTTTTGCATTCGTGCTGTAATTCGCAAATGTAGTTTGGTATCTTCGAATTTTATGTTCGCCGTTGAGTGTAATGAGCATTTTATTATGGGTATTAACAATTTTTCATATTCGAGCAATCGTAAAAAGGATGTCAACGCTAATTTAATATTCCTTAATGCAAATAGTAATAGTCAGTCATATGTTGCTTGTGATGACTCACTTCAGCTTATTACACGAAATCATTAGCTTTTTATGCTGTGGATATTACCGCTAAAACTGAGAAGGAGAAATAGAAAATTAATATTTGAAAAACGCATCGATATATGATTTTTGTTTACGACGTAAAGCTGAACTCACCGGATATAAAGCTTCATTATTGTATTATTTTTCATTAATATGTGACCTATCTAATTTTTTGATTGCTAAAAAAGTTCAGTACACTTTTTGTATTTTTTTCTGCTGCTGCTTTGAATTTTCGTTTCTTTGCACTTTTATCTCTTGTAACTGGTATTCCCAAGTCTTTCAATTCAGTTATCTTTATTCTTTCTGCTAATTTGAATTAGTTCCTCGAATTAAATCTTTTTTTTTAATAATTTCATGCGGTTTCCTTCTCGCTTTTTTCATATTTCAACAGATATTCTCGATTCTCCTTCTATAAAAATTGCTATTATTAATCGATGTATATTTATAAAGCTAAATATACTTTCATTATAATTCTTTTATTAATATTTTGACACTTTGCCAGACTTTTAACCTCTTATATTCTTTTCTACTACGTCTACCTTTCTTCTATTCTTTAAGACTGAATTTTAAAATCTGTTTCTTAGTCTTTAACAATACTGCACATATTATTTATTAATAATGTTAAAAAAAACCGATTTACTTTTATGACCTCCTTTTCTTTTAAAAAGCATCCGCTGCATTACTATTTTCCTTTAATATGCCTGTTATCCACGAAAAAGTAGTATAGTTTTTTATTGGATCTTCTCTCCACGAGAATGAAATGAAGGAACATTAAAGAAGGAAATTTCCGTTTTTTTAAGATAAAGACTCCCTTTACAGGTAAAAAGTAAAGCTGAAAAAGGCCATTGCAGTAACTGTCGGTCTTACAGTAAAGCTTCATCTCTATGTACTCACATTACTGCTAAACCATTCTGAATAATTGTTTTTAATCTTTCATTCCAGAAGGAGGAATTTTTTTAATTAAAAAATGCTGTATTTTAAAAGAGAACCCGACATGCAACGAATCTCTTTTTTCTACAAACTACATAGTTTCTCATTATAAAGTTATTTATAATTTTTGCTTTTATAATTTCATACTACATCATTTTTGTAATATTACATCATTTATACTTTTTGTATTTTTCCCCAACGTTTTGCCAAGCTTTATTTTGATGATTCACTTGTGGTAAAGAAAAATTTAGCCTTTATAGTTTTCACAGTTTTATTTTAATGCGGTTTATAATTCTCCTGAATATTATTTTATACTTTGAAAAACAAGAGATTTATAATTTCTCTAATTTGTTGTACTTTTCCACTAAAACTTGTTTGTTTAAAAATTACAGTAATACATCGATTACCTGCTAATTAAGCAGTCGTTTTCCCATCGAAACGTGTTAATTACGTACTTTCAATGCTCAACTTTAAATTTCAAATAAAAATCTAATTTTACAGAAGGCTCTTTGCCAAACATTCATTTCGCAAAAAAACTTTCACATTCCAGCCCTCGCAACAACAAGCCATTTCTGACAACTAAAAAAAAAAAACTGCAACCATCCCAAAACTCGTTATACTTTTCCCGAAACCGGCAACTCCTGCACCGCCAATACCGCACACAATGCACTCCTCCCCAAAGAACCTTTTCACCCAAAGTCAACCTCATCTTCCGCGGGCACAATGGCAAAACGCGCCGAGAGAAACCGAAGGAATAATACGAACTTGCTCCGGCAGCTTGACAATCTCGAGCTCCTCCTCCTCCTCGGTGCTGTTCCCGCGTCCTTCCCGCGTCGAGCCGGCGACCACCAGCAGGAGCAGGAGCCACGAGCAGCGGGCGCGGCGCGTGATTTGCATGGCCGTGTGTGGACGTGTTGGCGCGTCACCGAGCAGCGCGACACTGATTCGGCGGCTCTTCACCTGCCTCACCACGCGGTGCGTCCGATGTGTGTGCTCTCCTCTCCGCGGCGCCTCGCCGCGCGTAAACACGAATAGCCAATTATTGCTACCGCCACTTTCCCGCACAACACCTGGCCGTCGCGAGCGGCATCACTCGGCCCGCCAATTTTCCCGCGACGCACTTCATTTTCGCGGCAGATGTACGACAGCGGAGAGGAGAGTCGGGGAGGAGGATCGATAATGCGCGCTTTTTCAGAGCGAAAAAAAGGCACCGCGCCGCCCGGTTAAAAATAAGCTCGGAAGAGAGGTGGGATCGACGATTTGGGAGATTTATCGGAGCTTTCATTCGAGTCTAGTTTTCGGGGGGTTATTGGCTTATTTTTCTTTTTCGCCGGGCCTTGGGTTTTGAGAGGCTAGTCAAGGCTGTACTGGAAAAGGTGGAGGAACTGAGGTTGCATTGTTTGTTTTAAGGCTCGATGAGACTCGTTTTTAGCGAGTTGTTTTACACGGCGGAATGTGAGCCTTGTTTCTTTGGAAGAAAGGAAAATTATTCAAAGAATCAAGGCACGGACGAGGAAAAGTTGAGAAAAAATATACAGGCTCTGCTACGAAATCTTGTTGAATCTTAATGAAGAGTTGATAACTCGTTGCTGTTTTCTTGATGGTATAAAAAATTGACCGTCGATACTTACTAATAACCAAACTTGTGTATTCAAGATTTCAGACGAATGATTGGGAAATTTATGTACAGCTGTCGTAAAGCAGCTGCTTTAACATAGATCTTGTATTTAGAGTAGAATATAAATAAATTCTTATATAATAATACATTATATATTACTATTGCAATTATAAATAGTGCTTAGTAAATGAGTCTCATTACCTTCACTTCTAACTTGAATACTGAATTAAGATAACAATTTTTCTGTGAAAAGAAAATTAGTTATCAATTTCTGTAATAATAGATATGCTGTATAAGAATAATTCGAAAAAAAATTCATGTATTTTTGATACTGTCAGGTTCAATATCTTTGGTTTATTTTAAATAAAAGTTAAACATAATAAATCCATTATCTTTTTTATTTGTTTTCACTTACTAAGCTGCAATAATCAATTTTCAAAAAGTTTATTTTGACCTAAAAAAAATCAAACCTTTAGAATAGAATAGAATAGAAACTTTCTACAACTTATTTGAGATTTATAGCACAAGGAAAAATTTGATGTCAACATATTCACCGACACAATAGTTTTAACACATATACTATATACTGACGTAATGGAATGACATAAAAAACATTTATTTCCACTTTTTTTTTGTTGTACAACGTTCGAATAGCTCCGTTTATTTGCATAAAATTCTAAAAAGTATAAAATTTTTGTAACCTAACTGGTATTTGTGACACTTTATGTGCACACATAAAAAAGGATACTATTTTTTTGGTCACGCATCATTTAACTTTTTAGCAATCTACTACAAATTCGCATTAAATCGAATCCTCCCTGTTTTTTATTAGACTTGATTTTACAGAACCATTTTCAAACATTTCACGAAAATCATAAAGATTCATTACCAAAAGCTAATAAGTCTGCTGCAGTGATTTAAACTGCGACACATTTATATTCAATCACATTTTCTCTGTAAAGTTACAGCCACGGCTAAACGGCACGGTTAGACCAACTATATATACAGTCCAAATTGGTTCGGTATTAAATCTAGCTTAATGCAGTATTTATTGCAGCTTTAAATCCTTCAGATGTTTCTATATCAGATAGGAGCAGGGATTTTAATTAAAATATTGGATAAAATACCGCTAGACTTTTTTTGGAAACACAATTGTTAGCGTGATATTATTTTCAGATAAAAACTATCCGAACACATTTTTATTGATTGGTGAAATTTATATATAGATCAATTGATAATTAAAATCAACTAATTTAAAATTAATTAGAAATACATTTTTTAGAACTGCACCCTCCTTTGGAATCTCCTCCTTCGGATTGGATTTAAATGATTAATGATTTAACAGGAGAGCATTCAAATTTCTTAGCAATTGTGATTTTTTTTCTATAAAAGTTTCAACTGATGAAGTATCGAAAAAATAATCTATAGTTGCATTTTTTAAATCAATGTTGACACATATTGGCATACTGCTTGCAAACATAGAATTATTTCAAATAAAAAAATTCAAAAATAAATTGTCTTTACGTATTTGTTTTAAAATCAACGCGCGCAACAATAATCTTTAAGGTTTAATAAAAAAATCTTTTCTTTATTTTAAATCCACCTATAATCATTGATACAAGTCTTACCACACACCAAAAACAGAATTATATTATATTTTTATTAATTGTTCTGCAGAAGATTAGCAGAAACGCGAAAGCCAGCGATATTTTTATAATTTATGAGGTACGAAAAATGTGATTGTCGCACAAATTCCATTCATTAAGACTAATTAAAACGTACTTACTGACGCACGCGAGCTCTCGTTTCCATTATTTAACATACCATTCGTGGTCGGATGGAGGGTGACTATACGGCAATAAACGCGACGCCAAAGTAATCAAGGGGAAAAATTAAAAAAATACAGCTAATTTTTGGAACGTTGTCGAACGAAATAAAAAGTACCGCTGCGTTTTAAAATCGAATAAAATTGCCTTCAAATTTCGATCTTTCACTGAGAGATCCTTTGTAAATTAAACGGTATTACTAAAGCTTGCTTTGTTATTCGTGAGAAGCTTGGGCTCTCTCGTCTTAATTATTAATTCAAGAGTACCCTTGTCGTATGGCGGTCCTTTATGGGATCCGGCTTTGTAAAGCTGGTAGGCTTTTAGCTGTATAACGTGCGCTTGAACGAGTTGAAGTCTTCGAATATGCACTTTGATTAGTTTTAATTAAAAAGAAGATTTTGTAAAATCAAACGCAACGATTCCAAATTAAATAGAAGGTCGATTGCATAAATATTCACTATCGAAAGAAGTCGAAAAAATTTAGTTTTGATCTACGATTGCCAAATGCTATCACAAATTTAATCATTTTTATTACGTGAGAATTTACTTGATTGTACATGATACTTTATTGTACAATACGTTGATGAGTTCCTTTTTTCGTTTTTTATAAAATGTTTCGTGCAGTACATCTAATTTTTTAATAAACGGTTTTACTTTTTTATAGAATATTTACTGCTTTTAGAAATTACTAAAATTCGCTCTTGTCCATGCAAATTTAACTACACAGATATATTTGAGAAATGCTGCGCAGTTGCAGTTTCTAATTGCACTGCAAATGTAAAATGTAAATCTTCAACCATTGATTTTAAACAAACGTTTACTGCCTATATGGTAACAATTTAATTATTAATAAAATAGCTTCAGCAAATTTATACCTTCTAATTTTTTCTTCAACATAACTTGAAATCTTAAAAAAATTTAGTTGATCTAATTAAATTAAAATAATTTGATCTATGAGTTAAAATATTTGAGCGCTATTTATAAGAATGCTTTTCAAAATAGATCTACTTTTATATAAACCAAATAATCCTGGAATTTTCCTACAATTATAATGCAAACGTCTCCTCGAGCTTGTGGTACCTGGCTGCAACGCTTTGCATTCTAAATCTTAAAACTCGAGATTTGCTGGATTTCCGTTCGTGAAACATCGTGGGTTTTCCACAGAATGCTTAGATTTGATCTAGTAATTCTGAGAATTCGTACTTCTATTTTTATTCTATTTTTAGGTCATGCATTGCATGCAAGAATGGAATTAAAATTAGAATTATGCATACCAACGTAGATAAATTTTTCGCAACTAACAAAGTTTCTCAGAAATCTTAATCAATAAATCTACCACGTAATGAGCAAGAAGCTTATGTTTACTTTCTGGTATCTCTTACATCTTCCAGTTTTGACTAAACTTAAAAACTAAATTTTATAGACATTTGTAAATAAAAGGTATCAATTTATATAAACAATTATCATCACTAAGTTGCAAAAGTATATTCCAAGAAAGAAGAAGAAAATAAAAGTAAATAAATTATTGGATTTGATTTGGAAGAGGGTAAAAGAGAAATAAACGAATTTTGAAGGAGAAGTAAGAAGAAGATGAGAAATTAAAAAATGAACTACCACTAAAACAAAAAGCCTAATAGGAAATCGATCGGTGAAATAAACAGAAACAAAATGAAGTCTGCATAATTCAATAAAAATATCACGTTTTGTAAAAATTGACCAACAAGAAACGGTTATAAACCTTCCAAATCTTAGAATGAAATACCATTAATTTAAAGATTTCAAAAAATTTTAAAAAAGACCCGAGAAAAAGCAGTAATTCTTTCCTATCAATAAAAGAATCATTCACGTAGGTAATAACAAATGACCCTATTTATTTGTTCCAGTCACAAACAAATCTGATTCTGCAATCCCCGAAGGACTGTCAAAGACTCCAGAATAACAGGATTATCGTAACTTTTGAAAAATTCGATGTCATTCATTCCGTCCGAACGGTCAGAAAAATCGTCGCAGTCAGGAGTAATGCAAAGCATGCATCACGTGCTTTATTGCCTGTCTGGTTTTTTGCGTGGCTAGAACACGAATATTTTTTTAACCGATATCTGTACTTCGGTACTTCACCCCAATCAATCTCTTTTTACTTTCATCCTTAACGTTAAAATTAATATATAAATTTCTGAATAAATAAAGCAGCGTGTAAAAACAGTAATAATAACCATATACTAGTTGCGAATTGTTTTTATTCTTCTGTATGGAAATAATTTTCGGATGCATACAAAATTAATCAATAATTCCTAAGGCGTAACGGGAATTGCCTTGAAATCCTACAAACAAAAGCTGGCTGTAACGGAGCATAACTTTGCATAGTAAAGCTACTCCTATTTGTGAACTTTCGCCTACGGCTATAGTATTAAACTGTATCAAAGTTTACTACGGCCATTGATACATTTAAATTTATTACTTGTGTGTAAACTAAAATTATGTTTCGTACAATGAAATTACTACTCTAATTAGTAACTTCAATGAATCTCACAGTTTATTTAAACAAATTAATGTAAATACATTATTACCAAATAATCTTTGTCGATAAAAAATTATTGAAAAATATACTGCAAACAACCATTAATCACTTGAAACAACTGTCCATCTGGAGCATTATTAAGCAGTACATACTATTTAGCTGCTCCACTCAGGGACACTGGTAATACGGAATGCAACTCCCGTTGCCGTCCCGCAAGTGGCCCGGTGTACAAGTACACCGAGCGACGCACTGCATCGTGCAAAACAGAGAGGTGTCTCTATTTCTGCAGGTTCTTTCGCAACTAGAACCGCAGGGATTGAACACTTCGTTGTTTCTGCAACCGCGTCCGGCTTTGGATCCCTGATCTATTGATGCAAAACCGAATTCAAGAGTAAGCTACATGTATGGCATTTTTGTTGGTTGATTGATTTTTTGCAACTGTCTTAATAAGATGTTTTAATGTGGTGAATTGTTTAGCTTGAAATTTTTACAAAAAAGAAGTAAAAATTAACGATTAAACGGCGGATGACTAATCTGCACCGTTTAAGCAGGTATAAGTCCTATGCTCATACTATCAAAGTTTCTGGAAGTTAAAGTCGGCTGATCATCTTGACGCGAGTTTTATAGCCTCCAACTTTTTGAATACCGCAAAGTTGATTAATTCTTGTAAGCTCCTTAAAACTTTAAAGCATAAAACATGAAGTTGCGGAAAAGCTTTCCAGCTTGCGCAATGAGATATTTCTCGTAATACAAGGCCAAAATCGATCAACTCTAATTATATATTGAAAAACTTCAAAAAATCGTTCTCTTGTCACTATTATGTACAACTGATATCGTACGAATGCAAATAACACGCGTCGTTTACATCAAAAACCGAGTTCGCGTAATTCGAAACAATGAGTTAAATCGATAAAGCAAACTATTCTAATTACCTCTCGCGTTCCCTCGAGTTCCGTAGAATTGAGGACTGGCCAAACTAACATCGCTGCAGGCACACAGCAACAGCACAGCAACTTGCAGGAATGAAATAACCCAAAAGGACTTCATTTTTCTCTGGAGATTAGAAGAAGAATAATAAAATCTGACAGTCGAGCACAGTATTGTAAGTACTCGAACGGCAATTAGAAGGCGCAATTTCAAAACCGGTTGATTGCAATTATCTGATAGTCAGTAATAGTGTGACGTCTTTCCACTTTTGCACATCATGATAGCATTTATACAGCTTTCTTGCACGAGGGAAAGTCATAGCTTTTTGCTTAAAATCAACAGGGGATGATTTTAATGCGTCCTCAATCTACGCAATGAAAAAAACGTTCCTGTCCTTACGAAAAAAATCATCTCAATATTTACGTTAGCGGAATTTCTATTTATAAGAAAAGGATTCTGCTCCTCTCAAATGGATTTCTATTTAGTTGGAAAAACCATAATTTTGTCGGAAAATGAAATCTATTCCTGACAAACAATATTCCTTTTATTAAACATGGAAATTCCGCTAACGTAAATATTGAGAGGATTCTCAAAGTTCCTCTCGTAAGAAGAGGATCGTTTTTTCAGTGTATAATATGAAAAATATTACTGCACAAATAACGCACGATATCACAGCATACTTGCTTTCAAATTATGTGTTAGACATTGTTTTGACATTAAAGGTATGGATTTTCTACGTTATTTATGACGTCATAAAACTACACGAAAACTATGGCCACACATACTGCTTAGCCGGCTTCTTGACTGTGAAAAAAAAACACAATGGAAACAGATAAAATCTGTCTGTTCAGAAGGCTTAACGCTGGACATTTTCAAAATATATTTAAGCGTGAAAGAGTTCCAAGACGTTCGAAGCCCCCAGAGACTACCGATCGGTATACCCACTGGGAAACGAAAAAAAATCAGTTTGACAATAATGGCTTTTACTGATTTTCCGATAGGTGTATACGTTATCTAGTCTGAAAAAGAGATAAATTTAATCTTGCGCCCATCTTTTAGTTACGTATTGCTATTTTTAGATCGACATCTAAGAAAGCATTTAAAAGGGATTAAGTGACATTTACAGAAGTATAAATCAATTGGAAATGTAATAAAATTACGTGAAAAACGTATTTTTTGCGTGATTCTAAATCTCTACTAAAAGTATTTTTAGATATATTTTTTAAGAACTACATGCACCACATCTACGAAAACTTATTAGTAAAAACTTATTAGTAACTTCTTTATTAGTAAAATAAACAATAATATGAAAAGTATACACAAAATTCAATTTAAACAGAGTAATCATCCAATATAGTGTCGAATGTAGGCTTAAATTATTGTGACATTAACGCAATCTTGTTGAACATGCGTTTCGCTAAACAAAACGACGCATTAAACGCAATGTTGCATCTTCAAACCACACTGCATTTCATAACGCACGCCGCGTGCACTTTATCGCCTACGTTGTTCCACGCTCTTTGTTTCTAAACAACGAAAAACTGCAGACGGTCCCGAAGTTTCCCAACTTTGTTCCTCTAACACACTTCTACGCGTACCAATCGAGAAGTGGCCCCGAAATTGATTCGGCGCGCGCAGCGTGTCGTCTGCTAGAATTACGGCCATCGAGCTCACAATACACGTCGCCGACGCTGTGCCTCGAGCGCAAAGTAGAATGATATATATCTCCTATCAAATAAAGGAACAGAATTCACTCTGCTCGTATCGAAGAAAGAATCCACGTTCGATTCGGTTTGCGTTTGCAGGCACGAGCTCGAAATTTCCACCTCGGACAACAAAAAAAAAAAGGAGGAAAACCGGGGAAAAGCAAAGAGGGAGGGAGAGACCGAAACCGCGCGTTCGTCATACTCGGCGGTGTCCCATATAGATGTAAATATTTTTTGTACGCTTTTTCCGCGTTTCCACCCTGCGCCTTTTTAGCTGCGAGTCGTTTCCCGCCTTTGTGCCTCTGAAAATCGAGAGGAGGGTGACGACGTCGGAGTACGAAATGATAAATATACAACTTGCTTAGCGTTCGCCTGGACTTTTCCTTTGTCCTTGACCTTACATGTGATATTTTGGTGTTACAACTCCACAGTATTAAGTCATGATTCTGTAGCTCTTAGAAATGTAAACTTTTACGCTGTATTACGGAATGATTTTCTTGAAGATTAATAATTCGTTGCTTAATAATTGCGTTTATTTTAAAAGCAATCTGCAGATTCATTAAAAATACATTTTTTAACGCCATTGACTGACGTCACAAGAAATTTTTGCGCGCCAAACCACCGGGCAGATAAAAATAAATCTCATCGGTTTCATCGGCAAGCAGCGTTATCTAAATGCCCGCCTAAACCATCGGGCCCACTTTGAAAATTTCTCGAAACCTCGAATAATCACAATTCTCATTAGCCGAGCGCAAGTATCCCGAAAATCTTCCGGGAATTTTCCTCCGTAAGCGGCTTTCTCCCTCTCCCACGAATTATCTATTTATCTCGTCTCTCTCTCTCTCCCCAAGACACACCTCTCTCGGCTAGGCCTCTCTGCCGCGCGCTCGTTTCCCTCCTTCGTCGCTCCGATCTATAGGTATATACCGTCCGAAAATCGCTCCGCGACCGAGAGAGATGCGCGCCTTTTTCACGGCGCATCCGGCCCGGCGCACCAATAGCATTCAAACCCGGCTCGAACGGGAGGGGAGGAGGGGCGCGTCGACCTCGTGCTGCCACCACTGCCGGGCTCGTAAGACGCGCCGACACCGTTCCTCCTCAGGTCAGAATGTATCCGAGCTCTCGGCCGAGAACGTCGTAGCACATCGTCTCTCAAGACTCATCTCCCTCCGCTCTTAGAGAAGAACAACCAATCTCTTCGCACGAGTCGAGTCATAGTCCAGAGAGTTTCATACAAGTATCGCACAGCCCACGGCGCTACGTCCCTGGAACACCTCCAGTTTAAACGCGCACTTTGAAAAAGTACGTTATACTGCAGCAGAAGCCTCTCGACCGCGTGTACGAAGTGTGTGTGCGCGCGCGCCTTTCGAATCTCGTCGCGCGTTCCTCCTCGAGATAACACTTCAACTGCGCATTTAACGAGGGAAGTCCAAGGAAGATGCTCGTCTCCCAAATCTGCCGTGAATTACACTTCGGCCCGGTGGCAAGGAAAATGCAGACGTGCATCCCACGCTGCCTCTTCGGGCCGCCGAACCCCAAGGAGACGATCGAGCTCCTGCAGGAGGCACTCGAGGCCGAGAGGACCCGCTTCGCCAAACGCTGGGGCGTCGATCCACTGTCCGAGGACTACGACAAGGAGAACACCGCCGTGCAGCACACGACGAACCGCGCCGGCGGATGCAACACCGTATTCATCATCAGGGTCTCGCCCAGCAAACGTCGCGTCAGTCCGTACTCCAAACAGACCAGCATTCACGGTGAGTTCGACTACGGGAGGCAATGAGGCTTTACTTTATTTTTTTTCTAGTTATATAAAACGTTGGTGGCTTTGATTTCGTACTGTTAACGTTTATACGTGCAAAGTCCGCTCTTGTGATTCCTTCCTGGCGAGTTTTACTGTAAGCTTCGTTTAAGCCAAAGTTCCGTGTTTATTTTTTCTGTAAAATTCTTGGTATCTCTACGTGGCACAGATTTTTATTCAAGTTTTTTACTGTATAAGCTCTAGATTCTTAAAAAAAAACCTTGTAAATACTTTGCTATTGTAACACTCTTTCCATGTAAACGTGTCTTTCTCTGTAAATACACAAATTTTCCAACTATTTTTCTCTCTTTTTTTTTTTCTTTCACAACTATACGCGCAACTCTCCCGTCGAAAAGTCTTGCCGCCAATTCCCCAAAAGATTGTTAAGTAACCGGACGAAAAAGCGCGCGCGCGGCAAAGTAAAATGGAACACGTGATTCGCCGGGGAATGTGTATATACCTCACCCACACAGCCCGAGGTAAACCTGCGTGCGTGTTACCGAAACGCCGGATAAGCACGGAAGAGCGTCGGGGGGCGCGCACGTGTTACTCGAGACTTTCTTCGGGCCTTAATACTCCCGTTTCTCGAGAGAGAGAACAGCGCGTCCATGACGAATTTTCCATTATTACCGGCGCAGTGTGCCTCTGAAGAACGCATCGAGAGCCCGATACGTTCCGCTTCGCGCCGCGTATTCCCTCTAATCTTCTCTCACCTCCGAGCTTTTCAAAGTACAGTATTTACACTTGCGGGCGAAGCCGAGCTGGAAACGAGAGACGGATAAAAATAGTCGGGATTTCGTCACGTTATACGCTCGTTGTGCGCGGCGCACACGTGTCTGCGCGTAAGTGCGGCAACCACGCTGCGCGCCGCGCACACGCCGGGATTTTGGCGGGAAAGAGCAACGGTTGGCCTGTGGCCTGGCGGGGCGGCCTCTCGCCAGGGGCCTCCGAGTCGCGTGCGAGGAAAACCTGTTTTCCCCTCCCCGGGGCTTACATTATACGTTCGGGGCCGCTTCTCTATCTCCTATATATGTGTATGCGGATCCGAAATCTCCTTCGGGCCGAGACTTGCGCTTCTCTCTTTTTTTCGAGACGGGGACCGAGGAGCGAACGAGATCGCTAGTCGAGTCGTGTTTTGGCTTCTTGTCTTACGCTCTCTCTCTCTCTCCTGGCCGGCCCCCGATCTTGACGAGGATTAGGGGGGAGGGGACTCGACCGGCGACTCGGAAGACTTTTAGTGCGTAGAAGATTTTTTTTAGGGATGGCTTTCCCTGTTACAGGCACGCACGTCTCTTCGGTCCCCCCCGGGTTCTAAGAAGTTTGTTTAATTTTGAAATTTGAGAAAGATTAATCGATTAAAATATCTTTTTATAATTTATACAGCTTTAAACGTTGCGCCGATTTCTTTCTGAATTAGCGTAAATTCATCCTGTTGAAATATTAAGTGAACGTCGTCAATTCTCAATCCATTTTCGAACATCTAAACTGTCGAAACTAAGATGCGAGAATGGCTGCGGGGCAGCACAAGTCGCACCGCAACATCCCACACGCGTCTAAGCGGATATACAGTACGACGACGACACGCGAGTCCTCGCGAGCATTGTCGCGCTCTTTTTTTGCGGTTCCTTCGTCCCGTAGCGCAGGTCGGAACCTGCAATTATTATCATCGCAGGTAGGTGTTCTCGCATGTCGAATTAGCACCGGACTAGAATCGGAAACACTTTTGCTGGACCCGTCGGCTCTTTCGCGGTCGTCTCTCGTACTCTTTGTGTAGCGTCGCTTCAAAGGGGGGTAATTTGAGAACGTCGAGAGAATCCGTGAAAGCCAGATTTTTCTTTTCCAACAACAGTTTCGTGAGCGAGGGTGCAGAGCAATGTTTTTGCCACATAGAATTCGCCGGGCTTAGGGTTCCGTGTTTAGAGGGCAGGATTTCCGGTTACGTGCGAAACGTAAGGAAACTTTATTTTTGTTCAAAAACAAAGTTGAGTCTTACCCAACTATAATGAAACCGTCGTTCCACAAATTACCCGGCCGAAGACTAATTTTTCTCAAAGTTACAATCTTGCCCACCTATTTCATCACACTCCGAGAAGGAGAGAGAGCGCGTCGAAACCCGTCTCTCCTCGGCGGCGCGTGCATCTCTCCCGTGCATCTCCGCACCGATTCCGACCCATTTCTCCCTGCTCGAAATCTCCATCCTCGGATTAGTCATCCGACGAGTAAGTACCTGCCCGGCCGGCGGCAGCGTCTCTTTCTCTCTCCTACTTGCGCGCACGTGACTCACCGGTCGAAGGGCCGCTCTCGCGGCCTTCCTTCGCTCTGACTCACTCGGGCCCTTTACGCACTCCGACGGCTCGGCCGCTCTCTCGCTTTTGTTCGGCCGAGCGGAAATCGCGGGAGGGACATTCCGCAAATGTCTCGGGCGCTGTATGCGTTGCACCCGATTTCACGAACGAGGGAGAGGCTTCCCAAGAGAGCGCGCGAAACATTTCCGAGCCGATCGCCTATCGGTGGCTGCCGTCTGGGTTCTTATTTTTTTTTTACAGGTTTTCGGGGGCTCTCTGCTTTATCTCGAGTTTGGTTATTGAGTCATTCGGTTTCGGAGACTGATTCATTGCCGTTTTTGGAGGTGGGAGCCGAATCATTAGCATGAAACTTTCTAATTTTCTCGCGGCGATTATTCGTAATCCCCGCGTTGACAATTATAGTAAAAATTTGAAATTTGAATAATAGAAAGCTAAAGCAACAAAAACGAGCTCGTTTTCGCCATAAAAACACTAAAAATAGATCAACCCACCCTAAAATAAAAGCACCCAGAAAGTCCAGCCCCCCCCCCTCCGAACTCTCGCCTAGAAACACGCCGAAAAGCGGAATCTCCGGCGTAATTGGCCGAGTCTCGCCTGGCAACGTCTCTCCCACATTGCACGGGGAGAGAGCACCCACGAAGGAGGATCAGCGGAGCGAGACGCCGGCTCGCGACACCTGTTGTTGCCGTGCGCGCGCGTCCTTTTCCCACGATTAAATCACGCGTGCGCGCGCAAGCGCCTAAGTACGTAGGAAGGTCGCGCGCCACCTGTTGCCTCTACGTCGCGCGCGCGCGCGAGTTTGTATCGAGGAATCTTTTCCCCGGAGCGCGTTTTTCTCTCTGTCTCTCTCTCGCGGAGAAAGGAGAGAGAGGCGCCCGAGGGGAGGATTTCACGGACGTTGACCCGAGGAGCGTGGAAAGCGGCGGCCCCGCTTTTTTTTTCTTCTCCGCGCGAGACGGAGAGCCTCTTTGTGCGAGCGAGCTGGAGGGAAAATTGAATGTGGGGGTTTCTATATTGGGAGAGCGGCTTGGAAGTCGCTGTTTTTTCGAGACCGGGGAGCACGTGGAAATGATTGCTTTCCCAGACGCGGATCCTAATGCGCTTCTTCTTTTTTTTTTAAACCCTCGGTAGTAATTACCTACTGAGTACGCTTTTGTTGGATTTTAACGGCTTGTAATTGGATTTTTTTGCCGACAGTCGCGCGCGTCGTTCCTTCCAAAACTTCCAAGCCGCCACAAAGCGTCTTACCAGCCTTCGGAAGAGGGCAGCTTTGGTATACATCCACATCGGGGGCTTCGCTTTTAACGCCCGGCAAAACGGCCTTAAAAATCGCCCGTAAACGTAGCCGGTAAGGAGGCAGCCGCAGGAAAGAGCGATAAAGCAGCTCCTTTACAAGCTCGTCGTCGACTCTCGAGGAAACTCCGGCCTGTAATCGCGCCGAGTGAAATTTCGTGCCGAAAAAGTGCAATCCGGCGCGCAGTTCCACTCCCGCGCGACTTTTTACGAGTTCCGCGGCGCTCTTTACTTATCTCGCCGGGGGAATTGAATTTGATGGCGCCGTAAAGACGCGTAATGGGTCCCTCTATGCCCGATTTGCACTCTCTCGTATATCGAGCGCGCAGCTTCTTCGCTCGCGCTCCGAGTTTGTTCTGTCGTCGTTAAATGCCGCGGCTTTTCTACTTTTTCGGCCCGACTGCCACGGGGACCGTTTAGCAATTTCGCTCGCTACCCTGTGTTCTTCAATTATGGGGTCTTTACGGCCGTCGAGGCTTATGGTTTACTTGGAAAGACGAGGAGGGTTTAACATGTGTCGATAAAGCGCCTTTATTTCGCCGTAATTGCGGCATTTATTGCCTTTCGGCTACTCTATTTTGCGAGGACGGCGGATTTTCAAAATTTTTTTGCATTTATACATATTGATTAACAATTTTGTGTTAAAAAATGTATGTACATGGAAGTAGTTCTTTGTCCATGCCGCTTTCTTGACAATCTGCAGATGTGAAGTACTTGGTAAGACTTCCTTTGTCGCACCACTTTTCCTGCGCTTTTCCGAACAAAAAAAAATCTCGAGGAAACATCTGCACGCAGTTCCGGTCCGGGAGGCTGCAACGACACTTTAAACCCGCGATTGTCCCCCGCTCCGAAGATCGCGTCCGCGTATAAAATCCATCCGGACAAAGAGAGCTCGCCGCCTTTAAAGAAGGCTAGACGGAGAGCGCGACGAAAAAAAAAGCCAGCAAAAAGACGCTGCAACGAGGAGAGCAGATGATTCGTTCGCGCATAATAGAGATTTGCCTGCTCTCGGGGCTAGAAGTCGTAAAAGACGAAAACGTTTATTGCTCCCGCGGCCATTGTCCTTCCGTGTGACACCTCCGTGCGGCGCGGCTTTTCTTCCGCGGAAAAGCGGGCCCCCCGACACTCAAAAATTTTAACTACCGGACGGCTCGAGCGCGGTCGTTAACGTCCCAGTTTTCCGCTCGATTTTATAGTCGGCGGCCGTAAAATCTTGAATTTTTAGTGCCGGATAAAGTTGCTTGATTCTTCTCAGGATGCGGTGGAAAGGTGGATCGGGAAGAAGGACTAGCTTTCGCGCTTGTAATGTGTTTGAATAGTGGTTTTTATTGCCTGTCTAGCTCTTTATGCTCATTGCCCTTTGTCAGCCTGACATCCGATAATCTCCTTCGATTCTTCATTGCAGCTGAAGACGTAAAATATCGCGCAATCTATTTCCCAAAACTGCAATGTTTTTTTTCTCAACGTAGAAAAAACTCGATCCTATATATTTGCATTCTCGAACCAAAAGCCTCGACGAACACACAGCGGACACTGGCCCGAAGACAACTTGTCGCGCGCGCCGCGCCCTAAACGCCGCTCATTTTTCCCCATACTTCAGCGGGACAAAGAAAACTCAACCTTGCCCCGTCGCTCTCACAATCAGCAAGGCAAACGCGTCCGCTTTTCTGCTCGGTGCACCGCGACTTTCCCGCTCTCTCGCCGAAGGGTGCCGGCGGGGGGAAGAAAGCGCACAAAGAAAACGGAGCCCTCTCCCCCCTCTTATCTCTTTCGCATTGTGCGCGCGCGAGAGAGAGAGAGAAAGACAGAGAAGGAGAGAGGAGCGAAGGAAACTGAATCGAATTTCTAAAGAGGAAAAAGGCTCGGGGAAAAGCGCGACGTGGCCCCGCGACAAAGGAGATCTTCTCTTACTCGCGCCCCGAACGACTCCAAAGGCTTCTTTCTCTCTCTCTCTCTTTCTGCTCGGTGTGCACGTGTGCATCGCGTGTATACATGTGCACGCGCATTGTTCGGAGAGGGACTTTTCTTAGCTCAACGGATCGGTGGCTGGGGCTTTTCTGGCTGGATGCTGCTGCGCGCAGCTATATCGTCTGAAAGAAAGAGAGAGCTAAATGCTCCCGAGTCTTATGGAGAATTGATTGGCTTCTGCTCGGACTTGCATCATCTCTTTTGTGCGACTTCATTTCCAAACTAAATTAGAGTAGCAATCGTCCTAAATAACACACAAAAACAAACCCTCCCAGCAGGGCGGACCAGTGAAACTCAGCCCAGCATCGTCGGGTGGTCCCGGCCGCGCCACCAGTTGGCAGCCGCGGAGCGCGTCAAAATCATCCCCGAAAACTCCGGCCAACCTGCTCTCTCGCAATTCCGAATCTCTCTCTCTTTCTCCGACTCGTCAATAAGGGCTCGACGCGAACTTTCTCACGCACCCTCGCACCTACCAGGTACACACAGACGTATATATCTGGCCCGCTCGCTCTTCCCAATTTCCGAAGGTCGGCCCCGCGCGCCATATGGCGGCGACCGTTGCGCAGACGATGTAGTTTGCGAAGGTGTCGGCGATAAAGGACCGCAGCGACGAGAGCAGAGAGAGAGAGAGAGGCATATGGCCCAGCAGCAAGATTCCAATGGTTGGAGAAAGACGTACCTGTCGGTTTTATCTTTGTTCAGCTGGCCAGAGCGCGCTGCTCTGGAGGTTGCGATAGCTATGCTGAGATCTGACGAGATTTTTTGGTCGATATTTGGTCAGTCTTAAAACCAGCTTGTTTGCTCGTCTACTTAGAAATATCTCGGGTGGTGAAATATTGCATTTTTTTCCTCGTTCTTATTACGATTGCAATATCATTGTAACAATATTGGTTTATAGTATTTTAAAGATCGAGTATTTATCTAATCAACAAGCGATTTTATCATCGTCAGTAGAAACGACGAATTCCCAGGAAGCTCAAGAAACTTTTTCCAGTCTCTCCCTTTCGGAACGCCTAAACAAAATCCCGAGGGCCCGGCTCGTAAAACTCTCTCAAAAGTAAAACGCAGTATACGCATTGCCCGGCGTCGTATAAAATCCTTCCAGATGCATCTCCAAGAGCCGAAATTCTGCGGCACACCTGCGCGACTCCTCTTTATAAAAGAAGAAGAAAAAAAAGAAGGAGCGCCGCGCGCAGCACGCGCGAATCCACTCCTTGTAGCATCAAGGGGGAGAGAAGGCAGGCCGAGAAAAAAGGAAGAAATCAGTTGCTAATAGGTCGGGGCGGTTCTCTCTCTCTCTCGCTCTCTCTCTCTCTCTCTCTCCTTCTCTCTCCCGATATATAGAACCGGACGACCGTTGAGAGGAGAGACGACGAAATCTGCGAGCGTATAGAAAGAGATCGCCGATGGCGATCCTGCGTGCACACCTGTCAGGTGTCGTCGTCGTAGTCGTCGTTGGCCCGCGTAAAAAGCCAAATAACGCGCAGGGAGAAGGGACACACGAGCGTCTCGAGAAAGGCGCTGGGAATTATTATTATAAGGGTTTGAGGGAACGACCGGGGAAATAAAAATTCTCGGCGAGGCTGTGCACGGGGACACTACCGCCATATTTCACGAGGCGGGGGAGGGAGCAATAAAAGAAAAGTCTGGCCAGCGGGCAGAATTCAGGTGGGTATATACCTGACTGCGAATGAGGGAGACTCCTTCGTTCCTGACACAGACTTTCCTAGCTCGCTCCGCTCTTTGTTGTGGAAATTTCGGTGCTTTTGGCGATGTTTCTTCTTCTGCGCAGGTTACGCTCGTAGGGGCGAGGGGAGCGTATTTGTTATACTGCTCCGCTGCGCAGAAGAGACTTTAAATGCGACTTTTCTTTCTTCGGAGCTCCCGAAGGACTTTCTAGGACAGAGTTGTGAAAAATGACTTGCCGGCCGGCGAGCCCCTCTTGAGATACAAAAATCTTTTGACTCCGAACGCGGGAAACCTATTTGTTTTCCTTTTATTCCTATCATGTAAATGCGAGAAAATTGGAAGGAATCACAAATTAGAATGCCTCTCGAAATTAGAATATTCATGATACCAATTCAAAAGCAAAGTTACTTACGTTTCTTGTATTTTTGTTACAGATTATTGGCGTTCACGAAAAGTCAGTGATACCACCAAAAAGTCGAGCAGCAGTGCCTTCGTTGAGGTTTCGAATCAGCAGCAGCCACAGCCACAATCACAGGCACAGACACAAGAACAGACACAAGAACAGACACAAGAACAGACGCCACCAGAATCACCGACAGAACCGCAAAACGATGTTGAAAACACTCCGTCTTCGCCAAATTAACC
Organism: Ormyrus nitidulus; assembly: GCA_900474335.1. Taxonomy (NCBI): domain Eukaryota; kingdom Metazoa; phylum Arthropoda; class Insecta; order Hymenoptera; family Ormyridae; genus Ormyrus; species Ormyrus nitidulus. The sequence continues at coordinate 70,321 of UCOL01000161.1, read as the reverse complement.
TATTGATTTTTATGAAAGCTTATTAGAGTCGATTCGATTCTAACGTATGGACTGTAAATGAATTATGCGTCCATGTATATTTATTATTTGTTCATACTGATTCCTATGAATTATGCGCGGACACACGCGTTTCATAAATTTCTTGTTTGCAATTAATTACTAATGTATATTCCTGCTAAAATCTATTATTATTTTATAAGTTAAAGCATTGTAATCCACTGTAAATAATACGTGATTAATGGAGGTTCAGATGCATCCTCATGGAAGGTCGAGTATAAAATCATCAATTTTTTGGGTGAAAATGTCTTTCCAGAGATCCTTTGCTTGAACTTTACCCAAAGGTTCTCTGGAAAACAATTGCTTCAGTGATCAAGCTGAAAACTCGAGTTATGTGTCGAAAGTTTTTATACGTTTTTGAAGGGTGTTAATTGAAATGTTATCATAGCATTAAATTTTTTTAGTAATTTTTTTAGGATAGAATTAATATTTTCAATGAACTTTTTCTGGTTTAAACTTTCAGTAATCATGGCTCTGCATTTATTACCAGCGCTGTATATAATAATTGTCTCTGTCAGCTGTATATTTTGTAAAAATTACAAGCTTCGATTTTCGTGAGACGACGTTTCCTTTCACCAGAGTCGAAAGCTAAGGCAGAGTAATCTATATTTTTTTATGGTTCTATATTATAAGATAGAATTTAGTGACCTTCTATGTTGGTATTCATCGGAAGCCTGAGAATGTCGAATCCATATTGGAGCGACGAATGCAGCGCCTCCAAAGACTAATTATTTTATAATATCCAGCGCTCGCACTTTGGGTGACTAGAGAGCAGCGTGTCCTATGTAAATTTGTACTACTAAAATTAGGAAAAACGCTCTAGTCAATACTAGATTAGGACTTCTTTATCAAATAAACTATTAAATTTTTATATCAAAGTATTGTTTATTATTCTCACATTCCTTCAATTCCTCCTAAAATTATTTCCCACAGTATTTCCTAGTACTTATAATCATCATTAATTAATTTCAATTCTTGATCATTTTTTCAAACTAAAATTTTTTTCTTTGATAGTTTTAAATTGTTTTATTCGTAATCTTAACTGTATTGCACTAGTAAATTTATTTTAAATTAAAAGTAGTTATCAAACAACTCCACGTAAATACGAAAGTGACTTTGTTAAACAACTTATTAAACTGTATACATGATTCTTTCTATCATTAAATGAATACTTAAAGAGTATATTTATGTACACATTTTTTTAAGTTTATATTTAAATGATCAAAACTACATTATACAATTTACTTTGATTTCCCAACTTCTCGAATACTTATTTTTTATTATATTTTATATTATCTTTTAATCTTTTAATATTCAGTTTAACTTGTGCTTTATTATTTTTTTTGCTTTATTTTTTAAATTATTACTAATAAATCGTAGCTGGACTATTCTTACGAAAACGAAACTTGAATTTACTTAATGGTTCCCGCCAAATTTAGTTCCTATGATGTCTACCAGATGGCGACACGTATTAGCTTAAATCCCGGATACAATTGGATACAATTCACTATTCGGATACAATTATTTTTTTATTTTAATTATTATAAAATAACATATCTATATAAGATCGCAGAAAATTTTAAAATAATTTAATAATTTATTTTTAGTTTAGGCTGTTGATTACTATAATATAAAAGTGCTTATGCAGATGAAAAATCTTTTTTTAAAGATCTACGGAGAGGTACCAAACAAATAATACACATTTAGATAAATATTAATTGACAATATAAAAAAAATTTGTAGAAAATAATTATTTTCAGTTAAATAATAAATCACTGATAAACATATTTAAATTAAATTAAAATTATGAAATAATAATTATTGTTCAATTCTGTCGAGCTTAACGGTTTTTACCCATTTTTTTTTTTTTTTAAATTGTTTCTTAATTATTGATTTTTAATTAGCTTAAGATATAAGTACTTATTATAATCTAACAAGAATTAAAACATATGATTTTGTAAATTTAGAAACACATCGATCAGAATTTTTGTTTTTTCCACTCCTAAAAGTCGTAGAAAATACGCCCAAACTACACACTGTTCCAAAATGCAAAAAGTTTTACGCATGCACATAAATTTGATTTCAAGGACAACACAGCCCCCAACTTTATGATTAGTCCCAGAATAACTCAAGAGCTCGAGACGACCCCACCAGAAGTAGCTGCAATTTTCGCACTCGACAAAAACTAAAACCATCGGGCCTCCGCTCCGAAAACAATGTCCGACAGCCGGCGCGTGCCCGACGTCGGGCCCATCCAATTTGGCTCGAAAAAGCCGTGCTTTTCGTGCACTCGTCCCTCTCCGCGCATATATCGGGCCAGAAAATCGGCGCCGCAAATTAGGCAGCTGATCGCCGCCGCGCGATCCAACGTACCGATCCCACCTGGATGCGCGAGGAATGCCTCGAGGGGAGGCCCTCTCTCTCTCTCATGGGGGTACGGCGCAGGGGCTCGGGGGTGGCGGAGCGGCGCGCTTAATTACAGCGGCCGATGAGTCGGCGATACACGCGCCGCAAGCCGCCCCGGTGAGCGTGTATATGGTGGATTAGCTGCCCCGCAGCTGGCCGTTCGATATCGAACTGCCTCTTTTCAATTTCGTTAATAGAGAGTTTAATTCCTGGAGGCCGAGCTGCCTGGGAGACGGGGCCGCGAGGGGGCGTGTGGGAGGGTAACGGCTTGTCGATTGCGGAGAAAGCGGTTGCCGGGCGAGCTAATTGCACGGCTTATTAAAGGCGAGGTTATTGATTTGACTGGGGTAATAATTATTTATTGTGAACGGGTTTGGGGAAAGGAGAAAGTGGAGTTTAAGGGTTGGTGGTCGGATCGAACGGTTTTGTTATTTTTATTAGGTGCACAGGGTAATTGCAAGCTTGCAAGAATAAAGTACTTTCTTCGTTTTATGATTTTTAACAATTGTAATAGCTGTTTTACGAAAATAATGACTAATTTAAAATCACTATTCTTTTTTAAGAATGTATTTAACTAAATTTTTTTAAGCGATTCATTTTGTAAAAAAATTATTCTTTGAAAAAAATCCCGAAAAATCATTACGAGTCGGATCAACAATTTCTTTATAATTATAAAGGAAAATGTCTTTAAAATATTTGGAGCTTCCACTAGAATGCTCGGCTCTTTCACGTTACTCTATATGAAGCGGAATCGATCCATCAAAGTTCGTTACTAAGGAACAACAATTCTGTTACTACTCATAGAAATGCGTAGTACGTTCTCTTCCTTGCTCGCAGGTGTTTCGTATACCGCGAGGGTGGACAATTGCGTGAAATAATTTCAATTCATTCCCGGCCAAATGCGGAGAACTGAATTATGCCGACGCATATTGAAATCACTGACCGGCCGAGTAACGAAAACGATCAGGTATGCGATGCAAGCTGTTACGGTTTCAGTGAAAAAATAACACTTTTTTTTAGTACTTCATTTTTCTTTAAAATTGCTTTATAGTAACTTTGAATTTCGTATTTTTTTTGTGGATTTGCAAAATTTACAAAATATAATAATTGGCTGAATTGCGCTGCTGTTATTTAAGGCGCAGATAGCAAAATACCAGAATAGTTATCGATTGGAATCGAATAATGTATTTAAATGTGAGACTGTGGACCAGCTGGTGGAGAAGATTATGAATGAAAATTTGGAAAATTTTTCTTACGACTCTAAAGGGGCTTTGAAATTAAGTTCAGAAACGGCCTCAAAAATTCAGCGCAAAGTTCAAGCGCTTAAATTTGATAGGTAAATAAACAATTTTTTAACAATACCTTAATCGTATAAATTATTAATATTTTTCTTACTTTTTTTTATTTAAGATACAAAATAGTTGTGACCGTTTCAATCATAGAAAAAACTAGTCAATCAATGAGAAGCGTAATGGGCTTTATGTGGGATCCTCAAAGAGACAATTACTCAACCTACATGCACGAAGGACACAACTATTATGCTTATTGCTGTGTATTTGGTTTGTACTACGAATGATAAACCGCAATGTAAAGGCTTAATAATTATTTAATCAAAAGTAAAAAAAAATGGTAGCTGAATAAATTTTTACCTTTAAAAATATTCAATATATAAGATATAATATTAAAGAAATGTGAAAGTATATTAATTTAGATTCCTGTTTTTTGTAACTTGTATAACGTAGGCCTTTAATTATAATTATAATTCCTCGTTGAAATATGTCAGTTTTGAAACCAAAACTGAAATATATTATATAAAATTTACAACTTCGCGCAAGCAGTTGTAAATCAGACATTTACCGCAAAAGTATTCCGACACTTGTAAGAACACACCCGCGCTCGATCTCAAATAAAAGCTTCCTAAAAACTAGTTATTTCAATTCATTTTCCACCAAAAAAAAAAGAAACCAGCAACAAAAAGCGCGCGATTTCACACGAGTATATACCCCCGCTTCCTTCTTGCCCGTACTCTCCTCCGGACTCCCGAAAGTACTCCAAAGAAGTATGCCAATCCGCGCTTAAAGGCTTATTCTTCTCCGCGCCGCCGCTTCCTCCTTCCCCCGGGGGGAAGAAAAAGCGGCAAAAAAAAAAAGGAGTACGTAATCCAAAAAGAGCGAAAAAGACATTAGGCCGAGAGAGAGAGAGGCGCGCGTAACCCTCCATTTTTCTGATGGAAATAAGAGAAGGCGAGCTGGGTGGAGGTATGCATTACCTTTAAAAAGGAACCTGGCGTGACGCGCGGGGATACGGCGGTTTTTTCTTTTTTTACGGAATTCAATGTGTCATTATATCATTGCGGGTAAGCACCAGTTTTGAGGTAAATATGCAAAATCGGCTGCGCGCCGAAAGAACGAGTTTTATAAGAGTTATATGTCCAACGTCATTAATTCCTGAATAATATTTGAAAATCTATTATAAGTATACCCCAAATTAGAAACTGATTATTATATTCCGAATCAAAAAACGCACAAGCCGCTTCAACTCTACCAGCATTACCCGCGAAAACTCGAGAGAACATACGCCTGCCAAGCTGCGCACAAAGTGCACGGTTAAATCTCAACAGCCGCGCGACTCCGTCGAACAAAAAAGCGCCGTCCTCTCCTTGCAGCCTTGTGTCTTTGTCGCGGCGGAACAAGGCAGAGAGGAACCGGGTCACTTGGCTAATTCTCGACAGCTGCACCTGGAAGCCTCTCGGCAGTCTCTCCGCGCGGGCCGAAGAAAGGCGCGCGCGATCTGCGTGTCTGTGCAGCGCACTTCTCGCGCTGCCTCGTACATATGCGACAGATGCGTCGCTCGTTCTTCGGGTCAGTCGGTCGGCCGCGACAACATTGCGACGAGCGAGCGAGTGTCCTAAGCTCGCGGCCGCAAGCCCTATTCGCTCGCGCTCTGCAATATGGCCAGATTTACGCCCATCGGGTAAATACAGTCGGCACGGACTGCTGGAGCTTCGCCGGAAGTGCAAGCGGATTCGGGGAAGTTTTCGCCGCGCTCCTCTCGCTCGGCAATTGTGTGGCCGATGCACGCCGATGGCTCGGTGTGTTTGTATTGCGGATTGCGAGGGCTGCAATTTTTGTGTATAGTGATTTGGCGTTTCGTTTCGGCTCTTTTTGGCGATTGCTTTGAAGGAGTGTACTGCGTTTCAATTTAATGAATATTTCGTTTGAGAAAAATGATATGTATACCCTGTTGGGTGTCTGCACCATTGTTTTGTCAGTTTTTGACCAATTTTTTTAAAATTGGCCTAATTTTTTACCAAAAATCCTGTTAAAAACGATACCGTTTTGATCGAAAAATTGGTCCAAAAATTGACCAATTATTTTTAAAGAATTCTCTACTTAAACTGATTTTTAGTTTAGGTAATTTTTTAAAATTGCATTAAATAAATGTATTGAATAATTATTAGATTATTTATATTTTTTAACTTTAATAAAAAATTTAATTTTTTAATTAAATTTTGTAATCCGCAAACTTTTGAATTTAAATAATAAATTTTTGTATAATTTAATTTGAAATAAACCAAAATATTTGGCGAAAAAAAAATTTGTCTATTATTGGTAAACTGGCCAAAAAAATGGTGAAATTTAGTTATGCAAAAACTTGAACATTTCATGTAACATCTATAAAAAATCTTCCCCGACGTAGTCGATCAATAAAAATGATTCTCTTCAACTCTACAACTATACTCCCCGACGTGCAGTAAACTTCATTATCCCCAAGCGTTAAATTACCTGACAAGCGCGAAATCCACAATTAAACTCTTCACTTCTCCCGACAAAATGTAGCAGAATCCTCAGAAAGTAAAAAAAAAAAATCATACCCCCCTCCAAAAAAAGCAGACCGTATCGAATCCTATCCGCTCCAGGCTGAAGTGCCCCCTGAACCAATCCTCCGCCTCGCAACTGCCGATCTGCTCGCGATCGATCATCCGGGCTGTTTTTTCGCGCTCCCGTCACTCTCCATCATATCTCCGCGCGCGGACTTGTCACTCCATTGTGCCCCCTACGTTATGTACGAGCGTGTATAAAGCTGCTCATAAAAATTGATCGCGCCGACGAATCCGCGTTTGAAAAAAAAAGAGGAGCGAGCGAGAGGAAAAAAAAGGAATCGAAGCTCCCGGGGGCGCGTGCAGCGCGACGACTCATTGCTTATGCGGTACTTTACGACGTTTTGGCGCGTCATCGTCGAGAGGAAACCGCAGGAGTTTTTTCTTTTTTTTTCGACGGGGCCCCAAGGGGTCGCTCCCGAGTTAGACACAGTCTATAAAATGCAATGAGCTTCGAGAGGATGACGGGGTAAAGGATGCGGAAAGGGAAATGCAGCCCGATTGCATCTGCGTGGTCGGCAGCTCGCGCTGTTATATTGGATATAACGGTTTTGGTGGGTAAGTGACGGAGTCTATCATGTGCGAAATTGGGGATGTCGGAAAAAATCATCTATAACGGTTTTCAAGCCTTCTGTTTCGGGTGTGATAGGAGCTTTCTCGCTGCGAGGGGATGTCGTTCTTTTCGTATAAAAGATATCGCGTGTATAAATTTATGGGGAAGTCGAGCTTTAAAAACGTAATTGTTTATTATTATTATTATTATTATTATTATACGAAAATATATAATGGCTCTAAATATTTAGTCTGTATAATTTCCTTACATCATTGCTATTCGTTTCATTTCAATATGTTAAACATTTTCGTTTTAAGGGGACGTTGTTCTTTACACAAAAAATCCACTTGCAAACTATTATACTGCTATTATGAATCTAAATATTAAAACGAAATCTGCATAATTGCCTTACATCATTACTAGTACCACTGCAATATATTAAAAATTCCAAAAAGTTTCTTTACATTTTTTGGAGTTACGTTAAAAATAAAGAATTATATATTTATAATGTATGCCAATCCGCGCAATCGGCACGTTTGTAGCGACCTTTTTACAGTAAAAGGTCTTTATTAATTTACAATATGGGCGATTTTCGGTTATACGTCTCACACCTATCGATTACGAGATTGATCGGGCCGAATTTGAATCGAAACCTATCTACATCGTTGCCCTTTCGATCATTTCAAAATTATTTCCAGTCAACTATCTCTGACACTTTTCCCTTCTTTTTTTCTTTTCTACATCCCTTTTTTTTTCTTTTTCAAAAAATAACGGTCCATTTTCATCGGTACGCCTTTTGAATGTCACTTGCGGTCTCTAAAATTTCTACAAACGTAATTTTTCTGCGTTAATTGTAACAGTTTCTTTTTTAATTCTAGTTTCGTGCATTAATATAAAAAGCAAACGAGATTTTAAAAAAATTACTAAAACAGGGCATCTTGCGCGATTGCAATAATTTTAAAATCAGCCTTTCTGAAAAAACAATCAGTGTCTCATTAAGCACTTTCAATCACCAAAAAAAAAACCGATCTCGCCCACAGTAATGTATTCAGATCGACGAACAGATTGAATTCAGTAACGGATGACTACAGAGCAGCGACGTCTCATTTCCATAAACGAGCACCGCAGCATTTGTCCGACAGTCCGATATTACCAGCTGATACAATGGGCCCGACAGCGATTCCCGCCTGGCGATTATGTCGCGTCGCTTTAGAAAAAGGTCGCGCCCCTTGGCTCGTCTCGCCTTTTTTTGCAAGCGCACACAGGGGTTCGAGTGCTGATACCCACTTCATACGCAAATAAAACGACTCTTGACTCCTCGGGCCCCATTAGCCGCAGCTTGCCCGCAAGTACTCGCCGTAATTATTTGAAGAAGTCGGTTATTCAACGTGCTTTACTGTCATCGGCGTGATTTATGTCCTCGAAAATGGCAATGTAATTTAGTTTATGGAAATTTGGGCTTTTCGAGCTTGATTACGTTTTGATCTCTAGAAGTATCCCTTACATTTTTTAAAACTGTTGTTTCTATAAACCAGCATAATTACCATAAGTTGATAAGAATAAAGTAAATACCATCACAAATAAAGCGGAAAATAATCAATTTTCTACATTATTTGGTTAAAACCCATCTGACCAAAACCCACTCCGTCAGGCAGCACGAAAATTCACGAATATCCGCCCAAAGGCAGACGTCGCTTTGATCGGTGCTTCGAAGCTGGCAGCACTCAAAGACACGCCGTTCGCGCAAACCTCGGTAAAAAAAATGAAATCGCTCGAAATATGGCTCCTCTCGCCGCATCTCCCCCCCTCTTCCTCCGACAAAAGGGCGAACAGAGCTCCGGACAACTGGCCCCGGACGCCTCTCGAATTATTTATGCAAATGATTCCTAATGTCCGCATATGTACACACTCGCGGCACGAGTCCTTTTCACTTCTCGAGGGTCCGTCCCGTCTGGCGCACGGCAACCGACGCTTTAATTAAGTTTCGCCGATTTCGGCCGGCGGCGGCAGCGAAAAAAAAAAAGAGAAGGAAGGAAGGAAGGAACTCGTTCGAAAGAGCGAGTCGACCGCGCGAGGACGAGTCAAGGGACTACTGCTCGATTGTGATTTCGCGCCGATGCCGGACTCATTAATATCGCGGGCCACAATGGCACTTGGCAGGCTGGCTTTAATGGCCGGACGAGTTCGCTCCTCGGGATTATAAATTCTCGCGGGGATGAATGGAAAACACGAGTGACCGCTCGAGCCATTAGGCTGCTGGGACAATAAACAAAGGGGCAAAGGGGGCTGGGACATTTTTGATTCGTTTTGCAAAGTGTGAATATGTTGGGTACACGCCTTTTTTTGCCAGGTATGAGAGCCAAGCTGTTTTGCATAACATTCTTAAGTTTCGAGTGGAAAATGTTAGTCTGGTTTTCGACAGCTAAGAAACTATACTAGAGTAGAAAGGTTAGTTTATCTTTTTTGAGCTAAATTTATCAAGTTAAACTATTGCGTCATTCAAAAATATTCTAGTTTCTACAAAATTAAAATTAATGAGTTAATTAATCAAGAGAGTACGGATTTTAAGTTCTTTCTTCGTGTTTCCATACCAAAAGAAACAACTGGCAAAGTCGCAGAAATCCTCGACCCAGCAAACACTCACCTTGTAAAATTAAACCGAGCCAAACGACGAGTAAAATAAATCCAGCCTCGCCTCCAGCCTAAATTTCCCGTCCCACCTCGCCCATCCGACCTGCAGCGACGCAAGAACCAAATAAAATAACTCTTACCCTCGATAAAAAAAACAAGCAGAGAATCGAGAGAGCCGATAGCCGGCGATTTCTGGTTTAGGTTCATCTGTCAGCGGCGATTATGGGCGATCTGCTTATTCTTAAGTCCCGGCCAGATGCCTTCTGTCAACGATCGGGACCCCGAGCGACTGATATCCCTCGCCGCGGCCGCAAAGAGAAAGCCGCGGCGAGTCGGAGGAGAGAGAAAGAAAAAAAGAAGAGCCGATACGACACACGCCGCGTTATCAATGTAGCGGCGGCGTTCGAGAGGGAGAGCCGTCGAGCGTGTCGCGCGCGAAACGCAACGAACGGCGAGGCGAGCCCGTCGGGGGTACCGAGAGATTTCGTTCAATGCGCGTCGTCTCGTCCTCCACTTAAGGGGACTTGAACGACTTTGTTTGTTCGTAGAGCTGATGCTCGAATAGCTGTTCGTTAAAGGGACTGAGATGTGTGTTTGGATCTGTTTCTTATGAACTGCAGATGAAGAAATTATCGGGTTTTTTTTTGTTTATGATTTGTTCCAAAAGTTGGTACTTCTTTGCGATATAAGAGTTTCTCGGAAAATTTTTAAAGCTGACATTTGTTATTGCACGCAACTTTTACGGTACATTTACAAATTTTAATCGATCATTCCTAATCATTTATTTTCTAGTTAAAACCCTAAATTTACAGATTCATATCAAGGCTTTCGCAAATCACAGCACTTCCACTCAAAAGCTGCAGTACATCCACCAACATAATTGATTGACATTTAAATCATACCAAAACAAGGGCCTTTCACCGAAAATAAGAACGTCTAGAAGAAGCGAACCCGATACCTGTGCGACGTCTGTACGTACATCCCAGTCATTGCGTAACTCCTCTTCGCGTGCAACCTCAGCGATTCCTGTTTTCATCGGCGATCGCGTTTCAAGTGCACAGTGCGGCGATCCGCTCCGGCACTCTATTCTCAGCGCGTGTCGGAGAGAGAGAGAGACCTCCAGGAGCGCGCGGATACAGAGAGGACGATGGTCGTCGAACCAGCTGAGCGCACACCGCAAAAAGTGTCCGGGGAAGGACCATTGACCGCCGCCGCCGCCGCACAGCGCAGCCCAGATACGTATCCTGTCTCCGCAGGAGTCTCACGCTCCGATTTCCGACGCGGCGGCGAGCTGAGAAAGACTCGGGCGCAAACCTCAAAATCCGCTCCCGTGCACGAGGCTCCGCGCCGCACCGTCCTGGTCTATCCGTTTGTAAACTGCGAGGGAAGAGTCGCGACTTGGTCCGAGGAGTGGAGGAGAACGTTACTTGGGGAAGGAAGTGTACCGACAACGGGAAATTTTTTAAATTAAAAAGCCTGAAATGGGTAAAGGCTATTTTCTTTAAAAGCTATTAAGGATAAATATGATTTCCGCAAACTTTATATTAACAATAAATTTTATTATATTAGATTTTATATTTCATGGACTAAAAATAATTCCTATAATAAGTTATTAGCTAATAACTATTAATTCCTATAATAAGTTATTAGCTAATAACTTATTATAGGAATTATTTCTAGTGTACTTTGAAAAACTTTCCAAAAAGCATTACATCATATATCCTTTAATTAATTAAAGGGTGAAAGGGTTAAGCAACGATGAACCAATTGAATAATTGCGCAATGAGTCAAAAAACTAGAAAGAAACAAAGCCGAAATTTAACCTCGGACCCGAGCAGCTCGCGGGCTTGCATTTAAAAACCAGCCGGCCTTACACTGAAATCACACGAATCTGAGTTGTTTAGTCTCGTTTGAAGGTGCCACTGCGGACACGCAGGCCGGGAATAATAAATGCCGAGATTGAATCACTCTCGTCGCTCCGCGGAAAAGGTCGAAATCACGCTGGACGCGCCAGGAACCAGCCGCTAAACCGTTAAGGATCGGGAAGTGTTGTCTGGCTGTTACGGTTGTTGGAACAGACAAGTTCTTTTCCAGTTTTTTAAAGTCTCGACGGCGTGTTTACTTTCAAGGACTTTGACTTGCTCATTAAAATCATTACGGTGCAAGTTTCTCTATTTTTAGATAGATTTAATCTGGAAAGTAAGCCGTTAAAGCAGTGTCGGATTTTTTCCTTCTATTTACAGTACAGCGAGCAGCAAGGTTTTATTGTAAATTATTCATTACGGAATTATTAATGTTTATCGAAGCAAACGTACAGAAACGGGACCTTATCAATTGACTTTCATTTAATAAACGAAAACCTCGACGAAAAACCAACTTTTTCACCAACCGAAACCTCGTCACATTCAAATCAGTCAAATGAAAACCAACAGACATCGTTTCCCAATCCAAGAGCCAAGCGGAAAATGATCCAAAGCGGACGTGATTACGAGAAAGAGCCGCGCCCGCGGAAGCCAACTCACGAAACAAAGGGAGAACAAAAAAAAAAAAAAAAACAGAAACAGAAAAAAAAGAAAAGAAAAACGAGAGAGCAGAGCCGTTCCCCCGATACGAATCCAACCCCCTTCGGGGCGGAAGAAATCACGAGGATGGCCAAGCGAAACGCAAATAATATAACGGCGGCTGCCTCGCCTAGATCCTGTCCGAGAGGCTTCCTGTCGAGCGTGAAATCACTTCCAGCGTGAATCGGCCCGTTCCGAATCGGCGCGCCGCCGCTGGAATTAGCTATAAGCTGCGTGCCGCTAATAAACGTCTTCGGCCCTCTCCTGCTTTTTGCGCTTCTATATATATATATATTATATCTGTGGACTATTCGATGGGCTTGAAAGCGCGTTCGTTAACGCGATGAAACAAAAGGGGCTTCGCAATATTGCGTTTGGAAATTCCTCCCGGATCGTAATGATAAGGTGTCGGTTATAGGGGATCGGGACAATATTTCCGAGGACGGACTGTGAGAACGAATGTTTTATTCGGTTTAGGAATAATGGGGATTTTTACGCGCTCCTTTTTTTTCACCGGTTCCGGTCGAGAGATCCTTTCAATGGGATTAGCGGCGTAAGTCCGCGCTCGGAGAGCCCTTTCTTTCTTGTTTGCTCTCGTATTTTTGCATTTACAGCGTAGTCAGAAACGCGAATGAATAATCGATTGCGGATCAGATCGGAGATTACAATAATGGATATTGAGCGTGGAAAGTAATACGGTTTAATAAGCTTTTTTTTTTATTCCCACGTGTAGTTTCCCTTGTTTAAATAGGATTCGAATTTATTATGCTGATAAATTTAAATGTCAGCGTAGCTTCTATGCTCTGCAAAATTTATCCAGACATATCAATTTGCGTTTGACAGATTTCCGTCATTAAGCTACCTCGACGAATTGTATACGCGTGTCTAAGTTGAGAATAAACCGATTCTTCAATCGTCAACCGAACGCGAATCCTTGGCTATTTACTCTTTAAAGAAAATTACTGTAATATTTTAATATTTACAGTAAGTGAAATTATTAAACTTAATAAATATTCCTGAAATTCCACGATTCGATTCTTTCGTCAATGTTAAATTTCGACATTAAAACTGGTCTCTACTTAACGAAAACAATATATTCGAAATCCTCGAATGAATCACATATTCTCCTCTGCGCCCGCCGTATGCTGTCTGCTGCACGTCGGCGCTACGCCTATTTTTACGTTCGTCTAGCTCGTTTAGTTTTTATGTCCGCGTCCTTGTCAAGGCACACGGAACAGGAAGGAATTCCTTATCCTCCCGGCCCCGTCGTGCATGGATTTACGAGCGCTTAATGGCGTATCTGAAAAATTAAACGAAATTAGTTTGCCGTTTAATATGTAGGTTAACGTCTCAAGGCGTCGTTAGTTTATTTAAATAATTACATTGTTAAAACGTAATAATATACAATTGTAATATTTGCGTTTATTTTTGTATTAATTCAGTATTTACTCTAAAAGAACTTTAGACGAAATATAAGAAATGCAATGACGAATCGTGTTTGCTAAATTTCATTGTGAAAACGAGCGGAATGTATACCCGAGCAAGGTTTTAAAAATTAATAAGCATTCTGAATATTCAGAGGCGAGCCTCCGAGCATCCATTCCGTTTAGTCGCTATTTGTAAAGTTAGTCATCGGCAAATATTAATAAGAAAGGACAACATCTCCGAATATCTCGAAATTTATCAAAGCGCGCGGCGAAGAGGGTCTGGAGAAATCGTGCAAGCAGAAGCCGACCAACCACAAAGCAGAAAGTAATCGCCGTCTCCGGAGCGCGTTAATCTGCCGAGAGGCTTCTAGGCGGCTGCCCAGATACAAATGGCCCCTGGCTTCCCGCGGGAATTTACATATTATACGTTCTTCGATGGATGCACTTTTGATAAGAGATTCTCGTGTCCGCAGATATATAAATATTGCTTTTAGGCGAGAGTTTCGCGGGCTCTTCTCTCTCGAATCGCAATAAGATATACTCGAATTAACGCTCGGCGCTTGTTGCCTCGTGCATCCGTGTACACTTAACGCGCAACATCTGTCGGCGCGGGATTATATATATACGAAATCTCGCAGCTTTACTTTTTCCTGCGCTCCGAAAATAGATTTTTCCATGCGGCAGGCAGCCGGGGGTTGACTTTTCGTACGTGCCGACAAATCCTTAACGGGTAGGCCACTGACGGCTCTTCCGTGCTTCCTTCGTTTGCGGCGTATTTATTTCTTGCGCTGTAAATTAGAAAAATTTTCAAATTATATTAGGCACTGTTTATTATCGATCTGTTAATTATAATCATCAATTGGGAGGTTGATGCAATTGGCTGAGGAAATAAAGGAGTGACATTACGTTTTCAGACAAAGAAAGAGATAATTAGTAATTTCTGAACAAGATATAAAAAGCGTTACAATTAAAAAGTACTCCTTTGTGTTCAAAATGTTCGAAGATAAGAATTTCCTCAAAATAAATTTAATGATAAATTATCAGAAGCAAAATTTCAAAACATTATTAATCTCCTCTTCCAAATAAAAGCCGTTCAACCCACAACCATACTCGCCTCTCCAAAAAATCATCAAAAATCGCGCGCCGAAAGAAGGCGAAAAACGTATAATAAAAAAAAACGCGGCGCTTCTCCGAATCCTCTCGAGTCACGGTGTGCAGCATCCAGCATTTTCTCTCTCTCTCTCTCTCTCCAGCCCGACGTCCTCCTCGTCATCCTCGTCTCCGCTGGCGACACGCGCCGCGCCGCGCGGCGTTTAAAGGGGCCCCCGAAAACACTTTTTCCCCGAAGCTCGCGTGCGCAAGTCCTATAAATATCGCGCTCGCGCGCCTCCCGGCTGCTGCCGCTGCCGCTGCATCCTCTCCGCGTGCAGGCGCGTGCACGCGAGTAAATATAGGCGGAATGCGCCGAGCCGAGCTTGCAGTTGTCGCGCGCCGCCGCTCGTCGCCGCAGCTTCCGAGGGAGCTAAAGCTCTCTCTCTCTCTCTCTCCGCCGTTCCCTCTTATCCATCCGGCCGCGCGATAAGCGCCGCAGAGGAGCGTCCGCTGCTGACTGGGGTCGTTGGTCGACGAGAGTGTGCCGAAGACAAGATGCTGGCGGCCAGACACAGGTGAGAAGGGGGGCTATTGACTTTTTTCTTCTCGTTCGAACGGAAAGCCGGGATTCATTGCTCTTTGTCAGGCTCTCGCGGCTAGTGGACGGTGTAGGATTGGTATTAGGCTTTCGAGGAATAGTGCGCGTAAAATTTTATTACCGAGGTGTATATATATGCCATACGGTGGACGCGGCGCATCGGAATAGACTGTAAAAATTACGAGTGCACTTTTAATTTCCCGGAAGTGCTGGGAAATTATTTCAAACGTTTAACGTGAAATATCGGTCTGCTAGTGCCTATTAAGCTCAAGGATCTCTCCTCTTCTATTAAAAGAATTCCAATTAAAATACGCATACTTTCTAGAAACCTTCACCGCTCGCACGCAGCATAAGAAGGAGCATCGAGTGCTTTTAATTCTTGGAGATAAATTAATTTTAATTAAGCCAAAGCGCGCAACGAAATCTTTCGACAGAAGCTGTAATTTTACCGCGGAAAATAAATACACAGCTGACAAAGAGTGTTGAACTTTCGCCTTTATCTTTGTCCTTTAAACCGTCATTAAAAAGAATAATGATGAGCCGAGCGCCGCGACGTACACAGCGATAAATACACGCCAACGTGAATAGGACGCTCACGCCTCGGGGAAAAAAACGCATCTTCCCGCGCGCACTTTTAATGACGTACGGTTTCACGAGGCGTAATTAACTTTTTACTCGGAGCGCCCGCGCCGCATTCGTGAGTATTGTATATATACACGAATGAAAGACTGACAGAAAGCTCCGAGGAACGGAGATAAGAGGATACGTTATCGAACGGCAACACACGCAGTTCAATGACTCGCGTCGCCGCGAATCTTGATCTTGACCTTCCGTTTAAATCCCCCGAACAGATATATATATATAATTAGATTTAAAGCCCGTTAAAAAATGACGACACCGTCGGGCGACAAAGTCGATTATTTACAAAACGAGCGAGGAACAATAATGCCCGGCGATAAAACGCGGACGATTAATCAGCGCGTCCCGGCCGTTCCTCGAATCCCCGACGCGAATCAATCTCCCTCGCTCGGCGCGAATATCCGCGCGAAAAAAGCCCTCTCTCCCTGTCGAAAGGTCGCCCACAAAGAGATAGCGACTCCCGCGAGGCAACAAAGGCGCATAAGCCTCTCTCTCTCTCTCTCTCGCTCTCTGCGGTTCCCCGACATCCGGCGCGAGAAGAAGAGCCGGCCGTAGGAGAGTAACGTTACATACGGGATTTAAACGGGTAGCGTTACGAGGCGCGAGGCTTGGATTTCGCGGGCGTCCCGGGGGTTTTAAATTCTGCGCCAGATTGAATGCGCCCACAGGGCTCTCGTCGATTCTCTCTCTCCCTCTCTAATCCCGACACGGGATATAATGTTGCCCCCAAATTGGATCCGGAGCCTTTCTTTTTTTATGCTTTATCGCCTGCACACTAGCCGAGAAAGAGGCGCGGAGGCGATTGGGAGGCGAGCACGCGATTGACTGTGAAATAATATGGACGAGAGAGAGAGAGAGCTCGATTGCACCACCTGCCCGAGAGACGAGAGAGCTCCGTAACGGAGCGAACGTCGTGAGAATGACAAACTGATCCGCGAGTTGAAATTGAGAGTATTGCCTTTACGGATCGACGGGCCTCGATCGCCAGAGTAGATAGAGAGTTTAGCTGGCTGGAAAATTAAAGGGACCTTTGACTTGATGGGTTTTGTGGGTGGGAACGAAATTGATGTAGGCTGCCCCGCGCGCAAAGTGCGCGCAAACTGTTACTGCGGAAATATTTTCGCGATAAATATAAAGTGTCAGAGTAATCGCTTAAATATAAACTGATTAATCTGAGCTCGTTTATAACGTGCAAAGAGGTCGTACATGAGTGGAGTGAACTCTGAACAATGATTTCCTTCACTTTTTCTTTATGCAATATTATTTCCTAGACATTTCCACAGCGCCGTATTAATTTCCAATAAAAATACACAAAAGAAAGATCCAACGATTCTCGTGACGTCACGAACACGTAAATCTTAAAAATAATAAACCTTTGATAGGTGTGCACCACTGCCGAGAACGAAGCTATCTCGAAAAAAAAAATATATATATATTCATCCATTTTTATGCAAAACCCGAATTCTCGGCAAAAATCTGCACAACAATATTTTGAAGAGAGGCCCCGAGGCCAAACAAACTGACGACCGACACCGCGGCGCGATATCTCTCTCTCTCCTCGGCTGCGAATACTGACCTCGGCTCCGCAGCGCAGCGAGGAAATGTATCAGGGCTCGTCGCGGTGATTCATCCACCACCTACCTACCTCCGCTCCGTTTTTCGCGGGAATAATCCTCGTGCGTCCGATTTACATTTCGCAGACGCCTCCGCCGCGACTGTACGAGGCGGCTCGCGGCCCCGTCTCTCTCTCTCTCTCTCTCGCAAAACCTTCGGCATTACAATGCTCTTTTGTGCACCCCGGCTTCCTTTATGCCGCGGAATTTTGAATCACAATGAGTCTAATTATTGGCCGTACCGGCGCAGTAATATAATTCGGTCGAGGTGTACGATGGCGCGGAGCTTTCGAGGACGT
Source organism: Ormyrus nitidulus (assembly GCA_900474335.1). Classification (NCBI taxonomy): domain Eukaryota; kingdom Metazoa; phylum Arthropoda; class Insecta; order Hymenoptera; family Ormyridae; genus Ormyrus; species Ormyrus nitidulus. The sequence continues at coordinate 52,565 of UCOL01000161.1, read as the reverse complement.
TTCTTTCGTCGTAAGTTCCTTTAATCGTTCCGCGTGATTAGACGACTAGCGGGGCAGCTGATATACGTGAAATGGAATTGTGCGGGTTCGCGAGAATAGCTCTTACTTATCTAGGCGGGTTTCGAGAGTATTTGAATTATCAATAGCGTCGGAGGGAATAAGATACGGACGTCGAGTCATCCTCGAGGAGTGATTTTTGCGAGATTTATCTTAAAATTTTGAGGTATTTAATCGTCCAGCTTCGAGAGATTAGTGTGGCGCACTATCTAAGATAAAGACGTATCTTCGGAGAGCAATTCGAAGGACATCTCTTGTTTAATTTTGAGCTTAGCTATCTGGTTATTTATCACCTTCCAAGACACACAAACACACAGACATCGACGCTGTACCTCGTCAACAGGCATCATCCCCCTCGTCGGAAAAAACTCACGTGTTCCATCGAAGGAACACTCGAAGGACTTCCCAAGAAGCCGAATTAGCAATGTTAATCCCCGAAAATTCCTTCACCCCCGGCTTTTCCCGCCTTTCGACGAGCAGCCGAAAAAAAGCCGTTAATATTGTAATTCCCGAAAGGCAAGAAAGAAAATTGTAAATGAGGGGGTCTCCTCTAAGACTCGGTCGGCGAGCTCGGCCACGGCGGAGGCTCCCCCCTTTGACATTGTAATGCTGCGTCGGCGTCCAGTCCGTTGACGCTTTTTTTACCGATTTCCATTGGGAGGGGGAGGGAGGGAGGGAGAAGCCCGGATGCTCTCTCTCCGCGCGCAGGAAACGCCGAGTCGGGCCCTCCGTCGCGCGCGGCTTTAAATTGGAGGAGAGTCGAGAGGGAGAGAGAGAGAGAGAGAGAAGTGTCGGAGGGGAAAAGCTGCGAGCAGATGAACGGAAAAGGCCGAGTGGCTCCGCGCCTTTCTAACTCTTAGAGTCTGGCCTGACTGGTGTTTGGCTCTTTTGTGGGCGCTTTTGTTAGTCGGGCTTTTAAAGTGGGCAAACAGTCACTCGGAGAGGAGGTGTGCTGATCCGCGTTGATTGGGGGTTTTACCAATGTTCTTTTACGGAAAATTTTAGTTTATCGTCTGTCTCGTATGAAATCCATATTATTTTAAATTTCTTTTTAATAATTTCAAACTGCAGTGTCATGCAGATGTCTGCTTATTTTATTTTGTCAATTGATCCTGCTGATTCAACCCAGAACCGCAAGCATCCTTACTTACCTACAATTTAAACGATACCCACTCGAAATCCGACTCGAAGCAGACCCATCACAACAGTCAATCTAAGCTCGTTATAAACCATAATCCACCCCAAAATCCAAGCGCGCGGCAAAAAAAGCCTCCTAACGAAGCGGAAGAGAGCAGCGGCTCGTTTTTTATCTCCGCTTCTTTTTTTCAAGACGCCAAACTCTCGGGGGGAAGGAGCGTGCAGTGCTCGGAGCTTTATTTTGAAAAGACTCGAGGGGCTCGAAGGAGGGCTCTGCTCTCTCTCTCTCTCTTTCTCGCTCGCTCGCGTGTTTGCGCCTCGCGTCTGTGAGAACTTGGGGTAGATCTTAATCGGGCCGCGGTGATGAGATTGTTATTGAGGCGCCGTGCGATAGGAACAACACTATTTGGCGTGCGGATTCGGGATTTTCGGGCCGCGTTTTTTCGGCCTTTCCCACAAGCGGCCGATGAGTTAAAAAAAACTTGGTTCGATTTCGCCGATAAGTCCGGCAGCCGTTCCAGAAGCTCGGCAACCGACTCGTCCGAGACTTTTGTAACGGCGGAGTTTTGATTCGAAAGATTGTCGCCGCCCTGAGAGGAGTTTTATACTTGACGTTTTAAAGCAATTGCATTCGTAAAAAAGTCTGCTCGTCTATTCAAAATATCCAAAGAATGAAGAATTGCAGTCCGCGGAGTGTATACAGTAATGTTTTAATTAAGGCGGTCTCATCAGAATTCCATCGAGCCTTTTTTAAATTAACTCATTGCCAGGCAGGAACATTAACGAACGGGGGTCGCTTTAAAAAATCGCGGACATTTATTCCGTAAGACATTCAGAAGCCCTTATCTGTATAACAAAAGAACTTGCCCGAGATAAAGGGTGGGTATAGTATACCGAACGGGCGGTCATAACTACACGGCGATTAAGACCATTAACGCGTGCAGAAAAAAAGAACGCGAGGTAACGACCGCGAGATGAGCCGATAAGCCGCGCATTCACACGTGTCTGTAATTATACACAAATCGCAATCGCGGACGTTAGTCGCGCCTGATGCGTAAAGCTATATATTCGACGTCTCCAAAACAATCCCCGGGACTCGAGGCACTGTCCATTGTTTTTACGCATTGTAAGGGGTATTCGAATTACGTACAATTTTAGGATGAGGGCGTTATTTTTTTTTAAATTAATGGCTATTTTTACGTAGATTTAAGTGAGCTTTGAAAAATGTGATATAAATGTGTGTTAATGTTACTCCGTCAGTATAAAATATCAATGACAGTAGGAAGCAAGTAAAATGGAAAGATTAAAAAAAAAAAAAAAAATTCATCGCTCAGTTTACAGCGTAAAAAACTACTGTTACGTGTACTTGAAACAAAGAAGTTAAAAACGGCCTACTTTCAAGCCTTCCAACGCAAAAACACGAGATTAACAATTTCTTTACACAGCCTTTATTATCCAGATCCCCGTTTCAGATATTTATTCAACAAAGCATCCACCGCAATTACCGCAACGATCGCTCAGCCGTCTCTCTCGCGGAACTAACTACCGCCCGTATAAAGCTCGAGGAGCTACTCCTTCGCTCGGAAAAAAAGCACGTCGTGTCCCTCGTCGGCGCACGAAAATCGGGCCCGAACGCCTGCGCGTGCATCCCTCTTCGGGCCCAACGGCCGCTCGGATTTCTGGGCTCTCTCTCTCTCGGGGGGGAATACATTTCAAGGTCCGTGGATGCGCGCAGGAAGCGACAGTTGCTCGCGCGCGCGGGCCCCGAGATTTCGCGCTGCACATATGCGCCGAGGAAGTGGCATATGCGCGCAGCCGTGCAGAGGCGAATGAATATGCATTCCATCGCACGCCTATTTTCGTATACCGCCGCGAAGCAGTCTCTCTCTCTCTCTCTCCGTGATTGCGGCTATTTCTGCGAGCCGGTAAAGGAGGCAAGGCGCTGATGCGTCAGGCATAAATCGGCCTGTCGCGCGAGACGGAGAGATTATGGGGCTGCTTTGCCTTTTTAGAAGACGTGGGATTTGTGGATGGTATTGTATCCGCTGGGGAGATTGCGGCGATAGGCTCTGCGTGGATGATTCATGGTTTTTGGCGAGGTGGCGGAAGTATTGGGTTGGATTGATACGAATCGTAAAGTCTGCATTTTACTTTTGATCGAGATTGACGATATGAAACGTTTTTACAAAGACCATTTCGAGATATCAATTGTCGGAATTTTTTTAATTTTCGGTGTAATCGTTATATCGATTTTTGATAATTCATTTGATTTAAGAGCGCAACAATATTTCGAAAAATTAAATAATATATCCCTTTGGAAACTATAGAAAATAACTTTAAACGCAAAACGTTAAAGCACCATCACTCGGGCCGACATTAACCCGAACGACCTCTCAATTAAAAAAAAAATCCCCCGAAAACTCCTCGAATCCAATCCCTCCCTCGCAACGAAGTCCCTTTACGAAAGCTGTTAAGAAATTCATTTAGCGTGAAAGCGCGGGTTAAGCGGAGGGTGTCGAGCGCGGCTTCCCGCGCAAACGGCACCTGCCGCGGTGCGCACGGATTTCGTCGTTCGTGCAACTGCACGCCGACCGGTGCGTGCAGCCGTCTTGGGAGAGGCTCGCGCGCACGTGCGCGCGCTCCCCGCCTCCCGGATAATACAATTCCCGCCGAGGCTCGACGCGTTTTCGAGTTTTCGTTCGATTCGCGCGGGTGAAATGAAAGCGGCGAGGCGGCGGGAAGGGATATTTTTCCGGGAAGAAATCTGGTCTGAGCGCGCGGCCTTGTCCCACGCTTTTTAATGAGACCGGCGCGGGAGGAGAATAGCGGGGCTCGACGCGCGGCCTCTTGATGCATACTTATGCGATGGGGAATCGCGCAAATTGAGTATTATTTTTTTTTCGTGCGCCGAATGGACGGCGGTACGTCAATGGAGAGAGATTGCGATTTTAATGACGCGCGGGATTTCAAGGAGGTTTGCAATTTGAGTAATTTTAATTCAATGGATTATGATAAAATTCAAAAGTATACTATTGATATTCAAGAAAATAAATAGAAATGGACGAGGATATACATTTCGAACGTGCCGAGAAAACTTTCTAAGACGCCAGTCGAATGACACAAGTGAAAACAAGAAATCGTTTCAGAATAATTCGCGCCGCAATAAATTTCGAGAATGACCGTGCATTAAAAAATTATTATCTCGCGGACATTTACATGAAAGTGGAAACCTACTGGCCGAAGGACAATGCCGAGAGATATTTATAGACCTCGAAACAATGACCGAGCGTGGACGGGCGCTGATTCACGAACGATAACAAAGACTTGCAGCCCGTACTCGCTGCAGGCCTCCGCGCTTCTTGCGCAATTGTGCAATGACAGTATTAGGAGGTGCATTAGGATTTTCCGGCCGCGCGCTAAAATCTAGGCTCCTGGCGGCAGTCGCGTCGCAGCTTTCGAGCGCGGCGGTCGCGGTTTCGCGCGAATTAGCACGATCGTTTCCTTTGCCCGCGAGTGCTATTTGTAGATTAATTATTGCAGCGTCAAGAGCGGTAGGGAACAAAGAAGGCCGATATCAGAAGCGTCCTCGATTGGACGCCGATTCACCTGGGGATTGTAAGAAATAATAAATAGTAATTTTAATTAGAATTCTAATCAATATAGTAATTCTAATAAATAATTCTAATAGTAATTTTATTAAGAAATATTAATAAGAGTGGAAAAATGTTGGAGTTAAGTAACGAATAAAATATTTTTTTTTTAACTCGCGTAACAGTTCTAGCAATTACATAAAAAACGAGGGCACGCAAAATGTAATTCTGAAAAATATTTTTAAAAAATATCCGTACACAATTGTCGCTCATAATTAGTATATAAGAAATCGAAAAAAATCGAGTGCTACCCGATAATAAAAGCAATTTAACGAGCGAGAGCCTCTCGCATTATGTAACGTTACACAACGATTCCTCTTTTCCCGGTCGCCCATAAACAAGCCGCTCGAACAAACCATTATAACCCGGCGGCGACACGGCCGCGCAATGCTATAACACATCGAGCGCTCGATATTCCCCGGCGAGCGCGATCGGCACATGCCTTAGCGGCAACGGGAGCGTGCACTTTGTTATCGGGTTAATTGTCGCCATCGGAGCTTGCTTATCGGCGGCGCGATTCGCGCGCGCGCGCGCGACCTTGCGCCGAACGAATTGCGGCAGTTTTTCGTCGACTCGCTTTTCCGTCGAGATATTTCCGGGACGGTTGTTCAATGTCTCCGGGTTAAACAGGAAGGAGAAAAGCTCTCTCTGTTCCTCGCAGTTTTCTTTCGGTCGCGCGGAGAGCAGGTTCGAGTCGGAACGGGATTGGCAGATTTTCGCGGTGAGTTCTTTGTAGGAATGCAATGTATAGCTTCACTTTTCGTAAATTTTCGAGTTCCGACGCATCGTTCGAAACTTTAATTACGCGCTAAAACTAGCAATAAACGAGCGCTCGGCGACAGCGGCCAATTTTCATTGCACCTTAAACAAGCGAAAAAGAGAAAAAGCTTCGTACCGTTAAGCCCTTTAATTAACCGCGCCGGAGTCCTTCCAGGCCCCGATCACGGCTTGGCAAGAAAGCGGCATTATTCAGGATCGGCGAAATACTCAATCATTTGATATTAAAAAACAGAAGAAGAGGAGCCCCTCGTCGCCGGGCGCTGACGTGAGAATTTCCTTTCTTCCCAGCGACGGCGGCGGCGGCGGCGGGAGGCGCATTGTGGCGGAGCGAGCAACTTGCGCCGCCGCCGCCGCTCTCTCTCGCGAGTCCTGTCCCACGATTGCGCCGGGGAGATTCGCAAACGAGATCTCTCCTCGCTGGAAGTTCGGGATCTTCAATGGGCTTGGTGGTGTTTTGAGCGCACCGGCCCGAGACGCGGCGCTTCCTGTTTTTTAAATTACCATGCATTTTTCCACTCCGACCGTCTACCTGCGTATTATCGACGGAGCTTTCTTCGGGGAGATGCGTCGCTCTGATTTTTTAATTCGTTTTTTTAAAGGCTGCATGCTGTTTTAAACTTCCGTGCATCTCGACGTATACTTGGTGTATAAATAAACAAGAAGTTTAACTTGCAAGCCGGGAGGTCGCAAACAGAATAGCGTCACGTTTAAAGTACCGAATTCAGCATTAATTCCGATATCGCACGAGGAAGTCCCGCAATAAAAACAACTGCAGAGAGAAAGAGAGAGAGAACGAAGCAGAGGGAAGGGGGAGACTCTTCTGCTTGTATACACACAGACGGGAATGGCTCGGCGAGTGTGGTGGGTGATGCGAGAGTTGAACGGCCTCGTAATAAAATGATCAGTGGACCGCTAGCCGACTGAGCGAGCCGAGTTGCAGCGTCGTCTCGGACTAGGCTAGTTGACGACAGCCAAGATCAATGACTTTTCAGTTCTGACCTAAATGCGATTCTTTATATAACACGGCCCCGCGGAAAACACGCCGTTTATTTCTCGCGCAAAATTCTCGATTGGTTCACTCGGTGCGACATCGGACGAACGAAAATTGGAAAAAATTACGCGGACTTTCGTGAAGAAAAAAAAAAAGAAAAAGAAAACAGTCTCTTTCGGCGGATATGCATCTCTCTAACGCTCCTCGCCGCGGGAACGAGCGTTCCTCTATGAGCTCTCGGAGAGCCGCGGCGCGGACGGGGCCTCGGCGTTGCACTCGCGCACCAAGAGCAGAAGAGGGGACGAGTTAACGGCACCGGAGTTAAAGGGATTACTCGATGCCTCGCAGCTAGGCTAGTTTATCTCCGTTAGGTCGACTGCAGTCCAGTCGACGCGAGCCGCTAAAGGCGAAAACCCGCGCCGCCGCCGAGAGACTTTCTTCGTCGTCTGTCTTTTGCTTGTTTATAGATACTCCGGCGACGTTTGACAGTTCGTTAGACAGCTATAAGGAGTGCGAGTGCCGTTCGCTGTTAGATGCGCGCGGAATGTCGGAGGCGTGCGGCGAATGAACATGGGAGAGTAGGAGAGGCGGAGGTTTTTTGTGTGGAGGTAGGAGTTCGACGTTTGCTTTTGTTCGTAATGATTCGGTATATGATTTGGAATTATTGACCAGAATAAAAGTGATGGAATGCGGTGCGCAAAGAAGAATTAGTTGGAGTGACTGATGGTAGAGTTTTTGAAGGAAACGATTGATCGAAAACTCGGTGAAGAACTGTGATTATCATTATCGTAACTTTTTTTATTCTTTTTATCAAAAAATCAAACATTCAAAACAAAGCAGCAATGCGCTAAGTTTGAAGTAAATAAATATGCATTAAATTAGAAAGTTGATTCTACAGTTACTAAAGCGAATAAAACTATTTTTTATTCCGAAAGGAAACGCTTAAATGTACCGGTGCAGTGATGCAAGTTTCCGAAGTATAATTGATCTAACGGTTTCTCAGACCAGATAGTTTCTGTTATATAGGGTTTAGGATCTCTGCAGACTGGTTTTAATCTCAAATTTTCTCTCTAACCTAATTTCTCTTTCTACGAATCGTATATATATAGCTGTAAAATTATAATTAAAAAATATTTATATTTTTCAACATAGTCATAAAAAATATGTCAATCGCGTATTTTAATCTTCGAAATTTTTCAATTTCACCTCGAATTACCACCCAAACGCACTTTCCCCTTAAAAAAGATTTTCGTCGCGTCGAAAAATCACAGCTCGTCCTCGCCGAACGAACTCGCAGAGAGAGTTTTAAACGCAGCCGATGACGGAGCATTTAAATATCCGATCCCGAAAGCGAGAGCGTCGACTGCGCCCGGCATAAGGTCAACGAACAACGCTCCCGATGGGGTGTGTTGCGCGCGCACACTCCTCACCCCCGAAACAAGACAAGGCCGCGCAGCAGCAGCCCACCCCTCGGCGACTTTATCGATCCTCGCGCACCCCTAACCTAACAGACGCGCAGTCGGTCGCCGCGACTGGCCGAAAACAGCCGGCGCTTTTTACTTTTCTAGTCAATGTACAGTTTTTAAACAATTTCTTTTTGAGGAGCAGTGTGCGGAGGAGTGTGTGTGTTTTAGATTTAAGGAAAGCAATCTATATCTAGTCGAGAGAGGGTTTTGAGGAAGAGCGAGAGAAGTCGGAGTAACCGTTTGTCGTTGGGGAATAAGTGTACGTTGAGGCTTTATTGATCGTCTAGGAGAGTCTGAGTTTGGAATTTCGAAGAATGAAAGATTTGCCGATGTCGTGAGTATCTTTTTTGGCGTTGAACATTGAAATGTGTGTCTGAATACGAGTTTGTAGCAGAAAGCATTAGAACAGACGTCGTATTATAAGAAATTGAATAAATATTGTATTACAACGCGTCAAATGGAAAAAAAACAATAAAAATTTTATATAGTAATTACTTTTTACGAAGTTTGACCAGGTTTGATCAATGTATATTCATGTACGATACGTAGGTCTTTTTAATTCAATGTGCAAGTGATTTAATTCTATTCGCGAGCACAACCTATCCTAACCCGAGGTAAATTTCTGAAATTATGAGGTTTTTAAAAAACAAAACAGTAACAAGAGCATAAAAATATATAAGTTTAAATATGCAAAAGACATCTTGTTAATAATTATAAACATAATCTAAAGTTGAAATATTAAAAAGAATAAATATAAAAATTGTAGCAATTCCACCTTATTTTCCAAGTTTGCGTATCAGATCTGACGATACAACAAAACCACCGTTGTACACGAGATACAATGAAGTTTCTGTGTGCGCAAGTTAATTTAATGCAGTTTGCACCAATGAAAGCAGATGTTGCGATCCGCGCAGGTGTATCCGTGCATTTCAGTAAACATTTCATTCCGAAAATTGATAATGACTGTATAAAGCTTATCGTGCCGCGTGCCGAGTATATAGCTTTATCTGCCGCCGCGTGTTTCCGCGTGCTTATTCAACATTATGCGCGCGCGCATTCAATTCTAAAGCAGGTCTTGTACCGTATATTATTCTTTGCTTTTATCGTCACGATACTTCCTCCCCCCGCTCGTTGCTTAAAACAACGTACACCGCCGACAATTAAATTACAACACCGACCGGCAGCTCCTCCAACAGCCCCGACACTTACCGGGTCCTCGCCGCGGATTCGTCGATTCCCACGATAAACGAGCGGTTCTCGTCCGCGCGCCGCATATAACCATCTGGAAGCGAGAGAGGCGCGGCAGCGCGGCGAAAGTGCACGCGAGCGGTGGTCGCGGAGAGAGAGAGAGAGAGAGCCAGGAAGCGTGGAGCGAGACTCGGGCCTGCATCCGCTGGACACGACACCTCGCACTTTTTATTATCCTCCGTGCGAATTTCTCGAGCGGTCGTCTCGCGGAAGCGAGAGTTTTGCCGCCGAGTCGGCTCGCGCTTTCGGGGCGGGGATCGTTGTGATGATTTCATTTTGTTGGAAAATTTTTCTATCCACTTGAAATGATTAATTTTCAGTTTTTGTCGGCTTACCGTTTAATTTTGAATTCCCATCGTGCACTTTTTTTCTTTTATAGAGGAGCAATAAATTAAACGAGCGACGCGATATAATGCTCGCGAGCATTAAACCGGTAAATAATCTAATAATCATCGCAAAGGATACTTCACCTCGCCAATTTCCGCTGCTCCTCCGCGGAGATTTGTTTTTTTTTTTTCTGTCTCCTCGTTCGAGCGCGTCGACGAGAAATTCCTTTCTCTCTCGCTAGCGCGTATATATATTTATTGAGCGGCCGCGTGCCTCCTCCTTTTCTCCGAGGCACGCACTTCCGCGCTTATGGCTCATTGTTTATAAAGCCATCAATCGGGTATGCGCGACGAATATTCAGCCGCGCTGATTATACGGTATATTGAGAAAAGACACGTACCGGCGTCTCTCCGCACGCGATCCCTTGTATACACCCGACCGCGGTTATATAGATTACGTCGTGATTTACGAGCGTTTCTGCTTAGATAAGTGGTCCGCAGCAGTGTATTAAGAGGCCTGCTTGTCTCCTGTTTCAGAGCCCGCCTTGCCATGGCGGACAAGAACCCGGACAGCCACGAGGCGCGACTGAAGAAGGTACGGAGACGCCTGAACTTCGACGACGGGAACGAGCCGAACGACGCGGAGAACGCCGCGGCTCAGGAGGAAATGGAGCGCAAGTTCGAGGAGGAAAGGGCTAAGCATCTCGAAGAGGTGAGACATATATTTATCCGCAGTCCTGCGAAAGATAAATCTGAAGCGTATACGCACCTCGAATTTTTAAATTAAGTCATCCCTCCACCTTCCCGAGCCTCGACACCCTTACACGCTAAAAACCAAACTCTTTTTTTTCTTTCCAGAAAAAGGCCAAGTGGAACTTCGACTTCTTGGAGGAGCGTCCGCTGGAGGGTCGCTGGGAGTGGCAGGCGGCGAGTCCCCCCTCGGCCTCGCAGACGCCTCAAGAGGCCTCCGCTCCGAGGACGAACGGCGCCTCCGCGCCTGAAAGCTCGGAAGCGGGCGCTGGTCGAGCTGCAAGGGATGCGGAGGGCCAGGCGCCGTGATCGCGCACCCGCATCTCTCTGTCTCTCGAGAGAGAGTGAGAGAGGGCACCGCCACGGCATCCGACTGACAACCCGCCGTGTCTGCGGTGTTTTCTTTTTTTATTTTATAGCGCGATTTATCCGCCTCGCTCGCGAGAGTACGTTTATTATATATATATACAAAAGCGAGGGCTTTCGAGTGATTTTTTTTTTATTAACTTTGAGATTCGTTTTATATAGACGATTAGTCGCGGAATTTTGGGAGGAACTTTATTTTGTGTAGAATGTTTTTTTTTTTTGTTTTTCTTGTACTGATTGGCAACAAATTCTAGTCAATTTATCAACAGTTGTTGGCAATTGGATTCAAGCGAGCAGCTCGAAATTTGGGTGTAGCTACGAGTGTTGGGGGCGGGGGAACGGAGGAATGATATTTTTGCAATGTGATATATGTAATTTTTTTATATTTTTCTTTATTTTCAATTAGCATCGAGCGGAGTCTTTGCACGCGGCAATATGATAGAAGTGTAGGAATATAGAGCATTTAATATTTAGACGATAAGGTCATTGTTGTAAATAAGATGAATAAAAATTGTACGTTATATTTTACCAAATGATGAATAAATTTGGATACTGCCACATCTACGAAGCTTTAATAAACACCGTTGTCATTCTCCTCTTATTTCCACCACTCGACGAAAAAAAACACTCTCCTTACTCCCGAAAAAAAAAAAAAAATCGGGCGCCAAAACAATTGCGCTCCTCTTGCCTAATCCGAGTACAGCTTCAGGTAAGAGACGTTAGAAGCGCGCTTTTTCGAAAAAAAAAAAATCCGCGCAGCCGCGTAGAGCAGAGCACAATGGGTCATTCAGCCGGTCGAATCCAGCCAGATTCTGGAGGCACAGGTGCCTCGCAATTGCTGAGAATTTCTCAAATCCCACGATCGCCCGAGTCGCGCGTCGCGACTTGCATTCCCGGGTGCCCGCGAAAAAATGAGCGGGGGCGAAATTCATCTCAGCGCGCGCCTTCTCTTTTTGTCGCTCGAACAACTCGGGGCACCTGGCGCCCTCCTCCGTCTCCTCCAGCTCTCTCCTTCTTCTCTCGCTCGAGGTTTTTGCCTCGATGTTCGCGGCCGCGCGCTTTCATGCCCGCGGGCAATGCATACACGCGTATAATACACAGCCTCCCGAAATTGCACTTCCGTTCCGCGAATTCCCACGGAAGTCGGCGACAATGGGGGAGAGCGAGAAACGCACGCGCGCCCTTTTAATTGCTCGGAGAGACGACAAAGGAAATTCAGAGAGCGCTTTTCTCGGCAGGTAGCGGCTTTTGTTCGCGCGCGGAATGGGGCTAGATTAGTTTCTCCGGCGAGTAAATGCGTCTTTTAAAGCCGCGCCTCGTGTGTTTACAAACAGAATTTATCGCGCGCTTACTCGCTCCGGGGCTTTGGAGTATCTGCCTCTGCGTTTACGCATTCGCGGCGGGTTATCGCGACGCGGTGCATGTATTAGCTGTGCGCTGAATGGCTCTTTTTTTTGGACTCAATGAACGTTTGGCGCGCCGAGGGTTTCGTTGCGGTACCGCAAGGAGTGCGCAATTTTTTTTTTTTTTTTCGTCGAAAGATCGGCGGTGCAATGCTCTGGATTGCAAAGTGCAGGTTTTAATAAGTATTGTGTAGTAATTACGCAATTTAAAATTAAAGAAAATTTTTGCGGCAACTAAAATAGTTGTAAAAGAAGAAAACTGATAAATTTATGCATTGAAATTCTTTTCCTAATAAAACTAATTAAAAAGTTTGCTCGAAACGACGACAATGTCCTGCCAAATATCTCGAAGGTAGCCAACGAATAGAGCACCTCCACTTTCCTCCAGCAACATTCTCGCAAAACGACCGCAAAAACAAAGCCCCCCCCCCCACACCCCTCCGAAAAAGTAAAAGCGAAATCCGTCTGGGCGAAGTGTCGCGGTCCGTTTCGTTGAAATCGAATTGAAGTACTACTTCCGCTCGGAGCGGATTCCCACGGAAGTGTGGCACAATCGCGGCGCGCACGACAAAAGATTCGCACATGTGCACCATTCGACTGTAAGACTTTCCGGGGAGAGTAAGGTGGGCCCCCGGTTTCGTAGGCGTCGAAGCGAGCAGCGCTGCCTCTCCGCGCTCTGCTTTTTACAGTCGAGGCTGCACCGATAGAAACTCGCGCGCGCCTCACAATGAGAGAGAGAGAGAGCCATAACCACCGCCTCGTATACCGCAAGTGAATTCTTTGCGAATTTTTTTTTTTTTTTTTCGACCCGCCGCCGCGCTGCGTGATTCTATTATGGAGATGTATATGAGCGGCAGGTTCGCGGGCAAAGATTTTTTAATCAATGACCACCCTTTTTTTTTAACCTGTTTTTGGATTTTCAAGTTTTATTATAGTTGTAAAAGTGAAAAATGACGGAAAAAATCTCATATCGAAAGTTTTAGAATCGAGCTCGAGAAACTGAAGTTCACTGTCTAATCAATTAATCAATTACGAGCAGATAAAGAGCCAGCTGAACAAAGTATATCGAACGCGCATTCAATCAACTATCAATTTGTCGGAGAAATGCTTACGAGGCGATGAACAGCTCGCGTCCTTTTTTTTCATTTTTATACAGAACTTAAGCTTTATCGTATATTGTTGTTAAGTTGACTAATCTTTTAATTGACTGCATTAAACGAGCCTTTATCTTAATATGCATTCACTTAAGCTAGATAGGTGATCAACTTTTTTCGTCTCTCTCCGTTCCCAACAATTTTCTCCATTTCTCAATCGCAACGGAATAATTTTCTTCGTATAAAAAAAAAAACACCCGGCAAAAGTTCCGCGTCCTCGGAAACCCTCCCCCCCCGTCTCATCATTAGTCTCCGGCGCGCGCGATAAAGCATATAACGGGCTTCGCGCCTGCAATCTCCTCCGTATCCGTTCGGCGAAAAGAGCCAGCCCACTGTCTCTTTCTCTCTCGACACAATGACCAGAGCTCATTGCGGGAGATAAAGGAGACGGGCGGCCGTAAAGAGAGGCAGGTGGCGACTGCTTCCTCCGGAGGCAAACGCACACACACACGTACACCAGTCGCGAGAGGAGACCCGAGTCTCTGGTTTCTCGCTGCACTGTACGTGCGGTATGGAATTTCCGCGCGGAATTTATCGGCGATGCGCTTTTTTTGTTTTTCACTCGCGGATCGATTATACACCGACTGTGCTGTTTAAGAAGCTCGACTGTTTGTTGGAGGGTAAGATGAGGCCAAGGTACTGTTTGCTCCGCTACTGATGGCATTGTGTACGGAGATAATGTTATATCTCTCTGAATTATTCTGGTGCGCTCTCGTTTTCGTTGCAAACGAACTCGAGGGAGAGATTTTAAACAAGGGGCTTCGTTTCTACCGAGTAATCGGCGCGATATTATTAGGAAAAGCAGCTGGTTTAGTGAATTGTTTGTAAAAGTAAGATTTATAAAGGAGAAGGAGGTGGAAAAAGGTCGTTAGGAGCGTTTTACTATTGACGACATCCGTGTGGTACGACGAGAGCGCACATGTTCCAAGCATGAAGGGCTTCTATTAATTTAAAATGATGCGGAAAGATGACCTATAAGGAATCAGCCAACTGTCCGCGACAGACTGGAAGCGTGACAAGTTGCCTTTTCACTTTTACGCTTTTATGAAAATTTATATCAACGGGTTTAATTGAATTACTGCGGTTTCCTTAAAAGTAAAAAGAAACTTATGGAGGATACGTCTGAAAGGCAATCTTTATGTGAGGCGAAAGATCTGTTTTAAATGCTTTGTTCTAAGTTTAAAAATATTTAAAATTATAAATGTAATTTAAAAAAATTATTTAAATTTTAAAAGTTTATTAAAAGTTGAAAAGTAAGTTAGAAATAAATATCGACAAGGTAGTAAGAATAAATAATTTTAATAATATAAATTTTCTTGATTTTCCTACTTTTCAATATCCCCTTTATCAAACTGTTATTTCTCAATTAATTTTAAAGATGCGAATGCAGCTTCATAAAAAATATCAATGCCCGTAGAAGCAAATACCGTGAAGCAGTTTTAGCGCTTAGTGGGAAAAAAAGGTGCGGTGAAAGACAGAACAAAATGACAAGCGCCGATTGTCTCGTGGTTATACATTTCGTCGGACCTCTTGGTCTCGGCAATTCCTACATCCGTCAGGGGAAGGCTCTTTGACGCGACCGCAGATGCACTCCTGCACTTCCTGGAGTTGCACGTGGGACTGCCTCATCTTGATCGTAGCCGACTTTTCGCTCTCTTCTGCTCGTTCGGGGAATCGTCGCCCCGAGACGAAGCGGACGAAAAACGTTTGACGAATGCAAGGGTTGCATTTTAAATACTTGGCCGAGGGATTCTGTTTCGTTAAATATTATTTTTTACGCGAAAGTGTTTGAGATATTTTTTCGTTTTAAGAGTTACGTTTTTTCACGCGAAGAGGAAGGCAGTTTTAGATTTGTTTTCTGTAAGAAAATGCGCATGGATAGTTATGCTAATTTCGATTATAATTCCGCTATATAAATTGTTCAAAAATCAAATTGATTATAATCAAAACTTTTTCATAATCTGTAACGTAAATCTTATTCTCACATCCACCAACTCTTTTAAAATTCCTTAAGAGAAATTAATATTCAATTAATTAAAAATATGAAATTTATAAATTTATATATATTTTTAATGTCTATATAACGTATATATATATAAATTTCAGTTTTTAATGTTATACGTATTATAAATATTTAAAAATCTAATGGAATCATAATAACACACACGAAAACGCGGAAAACCAAAAAAAGAGTTTATTACACTTTGAAAACCGACAACTCGGATACAAATTTTTTTCGCCAAACAATTGAAAAATGAAGAAAACAATAAACGCGTTCCCGCCTCGATTCAAAACCAGAGACTTGATTCGGTCCTCTCGAGCGGTGCTGCGCCCTCGCGTCGCGTTCGGCAGTCGCGCGCCACGTTCAAATATTCATATCGTGGCTGCACTGCCTGGCCGCACGCACGTACATTGTTTTGGTGCGACTGCCGCCTCCATTTGGGCAGGCTGCTGCCCCCAAAATGAGCCGAGTCTCACACACCACGCACAAATTCCCTTTGCGTGGGACAAGCGATCGATTGTTTTTTTTTTTCGTTTTTTTTTGAGAGCTCGAAATGAGAACGCAGCCGCAGCGAGAGAAATAGATCTTTAGCCGTACAGCGCCACGCGTGTTTAGGCAGGCAGTTGGCAATGTGTAGCGTCTCATCGGGCCACTACTAGCCGTGACGCTTTTCGGAAGACACACCGAATATCGTCGCTTTTAATCGTCCTCAAAAGCAGCGTGAACCATTCGTTGAAACGTCTGTTCCATCGATAAAATAATCGGCTAAATCAATGCCTCCCTGCGATCGGACACTTTGCTACAGTAATTTAACGATTTTTTGAGAATATAATTTTCGAAGCGCGATGGAAGAGTCTATATCGAGAAGAGGCAGGCGAGAGAAGCTTTTCGAACGTCGTATCTCCCCTCCTCCCGCGACTCGCATTTGGCCTATACATACGGTAGGCTCGACCAGACTTCTAAGTGAGCACGAGACGCGCGTTAAGCGGAGAGAGAGAGAGAGAGACACGAAGAAAGGAAAAGAAGAGGCGCGAGAGGAGCGTATAACGTGTGCGTATATACGTAATAGATCGGGAGCCAGGGCAGCTTGTTTACTCGCAGGCGCGGTTCCCTCTCCCCCCTCCTTCTTGCCCGATCTCCCGAGGCAATAAACCGATCGAGGAGCGGCAACGAGGTAAATTGCTGATTATCAATGAAAAGCCCCCGATATACCACGTACCCTTTTCACTTTGCGAGGGAGTAACGACCGAAGCTCGAACAATGCTCGCGGGTATGGAATGCGGAAAGTTCAGTTTTTCCTGGAGCTTAAGTGGGAAACCATTTTTCACGGAGAGAGCCGTGACGCAGAGAGTAGGAAAGTGCCCCGTCGAAACTCGAGAGTGTAGAGGTTTCGTGAACTAAAGTTATACGGACGTAGGGAGGAACCAGATTTCGTGGATTTTTGTGTAGGAGAATAAATAAATATTTACGCGTACGTTTTTATGATGAGGCGTCTGTTGTTCAAAAGTGTTACTCTTGCATATTAATGCTTTCGGCTGAATTATCTGGACTATACGCTTTACCTAAGATTGCTACATTAAGTGTATTGCTTGTATTCTTAATGTGATATATCAACGGCAATGATGCAATATTGCATTCTAATCGAGCATGTTTGTATTTAGCAAAAAATTTCGTAATAATTTGAAAATAAGATAATTTGCTCCGAATCTTATCGAGGAAGATTAAATTTTGCATCTTGTTATTTATTTTGATGCATCCAAATAGTTGTGTAAAAATAAATGAAAAATATTCTAAACAAAATCAAATCAAATTTTATCGTAAAAATACAGAAAAAAGTTTTTTTAACCTTACTAATTTCAAAAATTAAAGTTAATTGTAAAAAATTTCATATTTTGCGGTATTTTTCAAAAAATGAGCCAACATAAATTTACTACGCTAAACTTTCTAAAATCACAGAAAAAATTCAAAGTGAAAACAAACAAACACATCTGTATTTAAAAATAAAGGAGCAAAGTAATAGGTTTACCTAAAGTAGATACTCATTTCAGTATCACAGTCCAGTTTACTCGTTCTTGCATCATAACACCCAGTCGCAATGTCCCACATGACAAAAGCCATAATCGGGCAATAAATTGATGCGAAAACAAGCTTTGGCAAAATCCGTCCTTGCCGGGCTTATAAAAGCCGATAATCGCACGGTCATCCGCCCGCTGCGTATATCGTATACGTACAGAACTGCAATCGCACAGTGTCGCAAGCAAGGGCCCGCCGCCGAGCAAAAAAAAAAAAAAAAGCGCGGGCAGATCTCTCGGGCTGTTTGTAAGCGTATATTATACGCGGAGAGTCGAAAAAGTGCCGATAAGATAAGGATTCGCGCGTCGCCGCCGACTGTTATATATGTACTTACGTTGTTTTGATGAAATTCGCCGCGAGAATCCGAGAGAGAGGAGTCCTGTGCGTGGGTTGCGTAATCGGTGCAGCGAAGAAAGCCCGCCAAATTTTTGCCGCAGCGATCGCTCTTTGGACTCGTCTAGTTGGAGGAGCGGCCAATGGGAGGATAGACGGGAGTGAGAAGAGGCTTTTTTGCTTGGATTTTTATCCGAGTCAAGGGTACGAGCGCGATTATATAAGACGTAAACAACGCGCTTTGGGATTTTCTATTCCTGACTATTTACAGGGAAGAGGTGGAAGAGGCATTGTTAGAACAGGTTCGTTCTTTAGTTTTGGGATTTCTTGAATTACGCGGTTTTAAGTTTGGAATCACCTAATAATGACTTTGCCTTCGAAAAAAACAAAGTTTCAAAGGGTAACGAAAATAAAGATTTGTCACCACTTGATCTAATCTAGTTTTGATATTCAAGATGTCGGACCTTTATCAATGTTGAAATCTATAAAAAAGATTATTGAAAATGTAAACATTTCAACAAATCAAACATTTTGAAATATATAAGTATAAAGAGTATGCAGACAAGAAAATGCAGGTGCATTGCTGATAAAATGATAAGACAAAAATAAAAGAGCCTTGGATCAGATCTTCAATAAAACGCAATTTAAATTATAATTCATCTCATCAGGACTCAATTCAGGTAATTATGTATTCAATTCTTGAGAACTCGCGACAAAACAAACTTACTTTTTTTATCAAATACGTAAAATATTGAACAACTTTTCCAATACGAAATAGTTTTAAAAAAATTCTCGACGCGTTTTAAAATTCTTTATTTCAGGGTCGAAAGAAAGTTTCACATCGTAAAAGTAGAACACCATACAAATCGAAAGAGTTCCATGAGGCGTGCACACGTATATAGGTGATAAACTTTAACCGTCAACGAAGTTATCGCATAGCTTCATGCTTCGAAGTTCTTTACTATCAGTTTACGTACGCGTAGTCCTCTATAAAAAATAGACTAACACCTCCACCAGATAAAAACCTTGTATAATTTTCGAACGATAATGATAAAAAGTAAAAATGATCTTCACTGTTTACGTGACTAAGCTAGGACGTTAATTAAACGAAGTCGACGTCCAGCTAATTGTTCCGAGAAGGAAAAATTTATTCGTTAATTGTTCGACAACGAAGTTTTTCTAGAACCAGATCTCCAACATATGTTTCATTAAGGAGCCACATACGTAATCGAAAGTTAAACCCGAAAAGTGTTTCAAGGTGCAGGCCGAGCGTGACAGTGTACTGGAAATGCTATCTACATCGAGCCTACTTTCGATTTTTTACGGAGTGTAATTTTTTCGAATCCGCTCCTCTTATCGCCCGGTATAAATTTTCAAACGCCTCTCCGCGCGAACGTCGTCCGAAGTTAGGAGAATAATCGCCGTACCGATATTTCCGAATCTCTGTCTCTCTTTCTCGAACAAAATAAAAAAATCCTTGGCGAATCTCCCTCGGGACACCATATCGAAAAGGAGGCAAGAGAAGAAAAAATCAAAAAGCGACAGCCTCATTCCCGATCTCGTCCCTCCCCCTCGCGGCCGAGTGTCCATCGAGGAACTTCACCCACAGACCTCATCCTGCTCCACAGCGGAGCAACAACGCAATACCGTATATACTCTCTCTCTCTCCCCCTCCTTTCACGCCGCTCGAGTCGGAGCTCGCGTCGATCCCCAGCCATTATACACACACATCACACGCACGCACACACACATGGCAGAGCGTTTGAAACCGAATGGCGGTTAGTCGTCGTTCTCCGCCATTCGCCGTTCGGCTTAGTGGGTCGCGGGGAGGGGCGTTCGAGTCCGGCCGAAAACAGCCGAGTACGTCGCTGCTCGTCCCGCGGCGCTGACGACGCGCTCAGTCGCCAGAGAGCGTTCCGCACGTGCACACCAGGCGTTCCGCGCTCTCTCAGCAGAGCGACTTCGGTCGCCCGCCCCAAAAGTTCACCGCAGTCAGTGTGTGTTCTCCAGTGCGATCTTAGCCATCGCTCAGGCCCCAGGCATCAATCACGTGCTTGGCTGTTGCCGAGAGCAGCGATTGTACAGCAGGAATCGTCCCGCTCTTTGCGCGGGAAGCGCAGAGAAACGTGCTCGGTGTATCGAGGCCGGAGAGCAGCTCCGCGCTGCCCCCACCAGCTCTCCTTCGGAGACGAGTGTGCCGTGTGCAGCAGCCAGTCGCGGGATTTTCGTTCGCGAGGCATAAAGCGTGCCGAGAGAGAGGGACGAGAGAGTGTGCGTGAGTGTACGTCTCCGAGGCGAGGAAATATACAAAGACTTGACTGAAAAGCTGCAAGTTTGCCGACCGGAGAAAGTGCCTGCCGCCTACCGATCCCAGAAGACTCGACGGAGCGAGAGGAAACCGGATCTCTTGTGACTCGCGAAGTGTGCGGTTGCCAAGCAGGTTATATACATCGCGGCAGTAAAACATAGGAAAACGCCCGAGAGCTCGTAGAGCGGAGGAAAATCGAGGATTTTCCGATCGATTCTCCCGGCCAGGGCGAAAAACTAAAACTGATAAGCTCGTGGCGCGCGGGCAATTTCGAAGCAAGTCTCCGCCGGGTTTTTACGCAGAGAGCCGGGCCGCGCTTGTGTGAGTGAGTGTGCCTCTCGTGCGGCCGACATCGTTGCCACGTTTATAAGAGTGAGTCTGCTGGTGCTGCTTCTGTCTTTGGAGGCCGCGCGTCGCTGCCACCACCGCCGCCGCCGCAGCCGCAGAGTACCAGTGGAAGGGAGTTCAGGAGAGAGAGAAAGCTCGCGAAGATAAGCGGGCTTCTAGGAAGCAGCTCTAGGTCGCGCTTCCCGCGCAAATCGACGCCCGAAGTCACGTGTTGTTTCGTGTGCGCCGCGGTCCCGGACCTCCTCTCTCCTTAGCTCGCATGAGCCGGGTCTAATATGAGCGCTCGCGTGCTTCACCCAGCGATGATGACGGAGATGAGCCGCAACCTCGGAGTCATCGTCGCCTCGAGCGGCTCGGCCGCCGCCGCCGCCGCCGCCACCGCCAGCAACGTCGTCGGCCGCGTCGCTCCGAGTCGAGCGGCCCTCGCCCGAGTCCGCCGCGATCTCTTCGGACCGGTCGATCACGCCGCGGCCAGAGCCCTGGCCGAGAGGGAGCTGAGAGCCCAGTCGATCCTCGACGCCGAGCGCTGGGGCTTCGACTTCAGATTGGAGGTGCCCAAGAGCAGCGGAAACTCGCGCTTCGAGTGGGAGCTGATCACGGCGCAGGACGTCGTGCCCGAGCCCTACGCCCTCCGGGGTATGCCCTATTTGAGAAGGAACTCGCCGCCCACGCCGAGGAAAGCCTCGATCCCGAGATCGCCGAGAATCTGCAGAATGAGCGCGGGTCTTGAGGAGTCGCCGACGAGTCGGGCCGCGTCCACTGCCACCAGCACCGCGACGACGACGATGACGATGGCGGCAACGACGACGACGACGACGACGACGCTGGAGGCGACGGCGATGGTCGTCACGCCGAACAACAAGCTGCAGATACAGCAGGAGCAGAGCGAGCGAACACCGCCGCAGGAGACGCGAGTCCCCGCGATCGGGGAGTCGACGCCCGATGTCGTGCCCGCGATCGCCGATCTCAGCTTCAGATCCAAGGAGAGAAAGAAGACGCCGAAGGAGCAGCCCACGACGCCCTTGCTCTCGAGGAAACAGACCTCCATCACTGGTTAGTATAATCATATATACATTACGGAATTTCTTTCTCGCGCGTTTGTTTGGCTCGGCGCTCTGGCCGATGACTTTATTTTGTTTTTCCCGGCCTCTTTTTAACAGCTGAAGTCGTAAATTAAGTCGTGCTCAAAGGCGCGTGTGCGCTTTGTTTTAATTTCGAGATAAAGTCCGTGAATCACGCGGGCTGAATCACGAGAGCGCCGAACCATTCAACGCTGAACCTCGCTTTTGAGATGATTATTCAGTCGGTCGTAATGGGCTTTTTCAAAAGAAAAGTGCTAATCCAGCGGAAAATACGAACGCCTTTATCCGAGGTTGCTTCGCGAAAACTCGGTAATTGTTAAGGCAAATTTTTGGGGAAATGTCCAGACTTGCTAATGAAGCAGTCTCCCCGGCCGTGATTAGAATTCTGAAAGTTGGCCAAAAACGTTGGTTCAAATTTTGAGAAGAGCATTTTAAAAAGCTCTCTATCGGGTTTTCGATCGATACGTCGACCCGTATTTATCAAAACAAAAAACAAAAATATTATTTCCGGGGAAAATAAACATGGCCGTATTATTATTCCGAAACTAGTCTCGTAAGCCTCTTGCGCAATAATAAGAACCATTTGTGAGAACTGAATATTCAAAACTATACTCCGCGACTGAACTTCCGCGTCGCTATTGGCGATCAGAATTCCAGGTAATTTATTCATTTACAAGCGTATTTATTACCGTGATTAAAACAAAAAAAAGAAAACCCCTTTAAAAACCATCGTTTTAAACGTCAAATCTTTAACATCCAAAAATCCAAGCATCCGGATTAACGGGGAGGCCTCTCGGAATCAAAACATAATGCAGAAGATAAACACGCCGCTGCTTCAAGGGCGAGGAAACTCGGTAAACTGTCTCCCCGGAGAGAAAAAAGAAACGAGGCGAAAGAAAGCCTTCGCTATCTCGGTGCGGTATATCTCCCCACTTATCAGCAAAAAAAAACGAGAGAAACGAATGGTTGCAGCTCGTCGCGCTCGTTAATATTACAGCCTCTCGGTTCCCGAGAGCGGCGCAAAAAGCCACTAGAGCGCGAACGCGCTCTCCTCTCGAAAAAGGAGGAAAAGAAGAGAAGGAAGAAGCGCACCACGCAGCATCCAGCGTTTCGCGTCGCTCGATTCTCGTCCGTCACGTTTCTCTCCCTTGTTTGGCCGCTCGCTCGTCGAGCGTGCATAATTCATCGGTAACGGGCTGGAGAGAGAGAGAAAGATTTTTTGGGGAAAAGCGGGCCCGATAGCTTTGAGAGGTTCTAAGCCATTGAGCGCGGATAACCCGACGACCCCTGCATCTCTCCTAGCCGGTATTATTCCGCGCGTGCAGTTTGAACCCACGCGACGCCTTGACGATTATTTTTGGACGTGACGCCGTCTCTTTCGCTCTGCGCTCTCTTTTCTTTCTCTCTCTCTCTTTTCTCCGACGACGACGACGACGACGACGACTAGGCCCTCCTTCGCCTTTCTCCCCTTTGCATTGTAAAGCCCGACGCTCTCCTTTTTTCGTGACGAGACGCGACGATGCACGGCTCGTGTTTATGTTTTATCTTCCTCCGGGTCCCCCGCGCGTCTTTCTATTTTATTTTTCGCTCTTCCAGTTCAGACGGCATGTTTCCCTCCTACTCTCGGTCTCTATAAATAAAAGCTTTGCTTTCTCGGGCGGTGAAAGGTTCGAGCGCGTTAGAGTGAAATTGAGAAAACATTCTGGTAGAAAAGTGAATTTAACGGGAAAGAATAATGTTCTTAAAATCGAGCACAGATGCCCAAATTTCTTAAACGCTTCGATCCGCAGTTTTTAATAGACTATCTATTAAACCTTTAAAGGCAATCGAATCCAGGTTTAATAAAGTAACCCGTAGCGGAAGCGTTAAAAATATCCCATTTCCCGGCCGTAACGACACTCGTCCGGATCTCGCTTAAAAAGCAATAAGAAAAAAACGCCGGAGTTTCCGTTGGGCCCGGAAAGGAGAATCCCCCCCCCCCCTCATTTCCAATTCCATCTCTGCTCTCGGCGCCGACGACACCGGGGGAAGCAAAAAAAAGGGCCCCGACGGTGTATAATCGTCGATCGTCCTCCGTCCCCCGACGCGATAAGCCGACGCCGCCGCCGTCGGACGGAATAATTCAAACCGCAGGCCGAAAAGCGCGCTCGGATGGGGGTCTTTTTGCTTTCCCTATCGGGGAAAAAGGGGAGAGAGAGAGAGCCTCGCGTAACGTACTTTATTAATGAGCGGCGAGAGAGAGAGAGAAACTGCAGTCAGCTGTTACGTGTAGTGGTAATATGGGGGCTGGCTCGCACCCTCGCAGTTTGCGTGCGCCTCTCGCCCCCCTCGGCGGAAGCAGCCGACCGGCGCGGAAGCACATGGGGGTATCAGCTGTGCGAGCATAATGCGAGGGATTTTATTTTCGTGCCGCTTACTCTCTCTCTCTCGGTCTCTCGCTCGATACGCCATTTAAAATCTCGCTCGCGATTTAAACGCTCGCTAAGTGGAGCGCCCTCCGTTCCTACGTATCGAAGGAATCCAAGAGAGAGAGGCCTCGATATATGTACGCGTACCGCAGCTGAAACGGGAGGCTTGAAAATCGCGCCCGATCATCTACGCTGACACCTCGGCGCGTGCGCAAAGTGATTTATCGCGCCGCCGCGTGTCGCGCTCTCGAGGGCAGACGTCGCGTCTCCTCGACGTTCTCTCGGGGGTTGTGCCAATCGATCGTCCAACCCCTCTTGTGTCTCTCTGCCCGGCCCGACGATTGTCCGTCTTTTATGACTCGTCAAACAGCTGGGAGACATTGAGATGTACCGGAGATATTCGAGTGTTCGGAAGAATAGGGATTGATTTCGTATCGTAATCGGCATCAATTTTTTTTTCCCCATTTTTTTTCGAAAGCTGGAAAAATCGGGGGTTTATCCGACGCTTAGTCACGAATCGACGGAACTTCCCGCTGTTAACGGACGATTTTTCAAACGACGACGGTTAATTTAGCGGACGACAGCTCGAGGTAAGCGACCGCTTGGCAAACTTGCCATTAGAGAACAAAACTGGCCACCCCCTGCGAGCCAAAACCAACATTCGCACGAACGAGAGACTCTAAAACTCCACCCACTCCCACCGCGAAAACAAACAGCGCGCCGAGCAATTTCCGCGGGGCCGGTATTTACTTAGAACAATATAAGCATAGCCGACGGTGCGCCAGGGGGTTGAAATCGCTGACAGATGGGGGTTGGACGCGTGCGCCGATCAAGATCCCTTTATTTTTCCAGAACGTCGACATACGCGCCAGTTGTCGGCGCACGCGACCAGTTTATACATTCGGCTGTTTCATCGAGCCCCGTGGCTGTATAATAGGGGGTGCGGGCCACGCGTCGCCGTCGCGCCGCTCCAGCTTTTTTGCCCGGAATTATAATTTCTCCTTATTTGAATGAATTTGAATAGGCCCGGCGAGGAATTTCAATTCCGGCCGCGCTTCGGTGCTTGGAGTTTCGGACGTACCCCCGTACCCCCGTCGGAGGGGGTAATGAGATGCAACGGCTTGTAGGTGAAAATAACGAGGGAGAAAGTCGCTGATAAATCTTAATTTATTTATTTACCGGTTTCGGGGAGCAACTCGCTCGTGTTTCCGCACTGTTTTCGAATAAAATTAAGCTTCGCGGCCGGCTGGGGTTACTCTCGCCGCACGCAACGCGAGATTTTAACGTTTGAAAAAATAATCTGCGTGTCGAGACTTTTTTTGAGGTCGAACTAATTTGTTACTACTGCGCTAGTACCGTTCTACGGTATATCTTTGCAGGCAAGATTATGCTTCTTCCTGAAGCGATACAAGAATATTTCCGGGGCACGTGATGTTCTTTTTTCTTCACAATAGCAGGCGCCCTATACGCTTCATGCAACTTGGTCGCGCAGCGTCGCGATTCCCGTCGTGCGTTGAGTTTGCTAAAAAAATTTTATTGTTTACATATGCAAATAAAATGTACTGTTGACGCTTGTTTTTTTATGTCAGGCGGCCGTTGAATATGGATCGATTGTTTTGAGCTTAATGCTTAACTCCCAGACTTGGTTATTTGGTCACTGTTCGCTATGAATCACCGAGCACTGTGACGAATAACGCCAAGATGATTAGTTGAAATTAAGCTCGAGTGTTAGTATCTTATCGCCATTTATATATATAAATACATTATGAACCGAGCAGCAAACTGAATAATCACTGAAAAGCCTGAAAACGACCGAATCGTCAGTTGGGATCGATTATCTAAACGGTACCTCCTCCTTTCTGCTTACAGATTACATGAAGAGCCGCAAGCGCACGCTAAACGGCTCGACAAAGAGTGTGATAGAGCCGCCGGAGAAGGTGGCTCGCAACGCCGGCCAGATACGCAGCTAAGCCAGGCGCCGCCGCCAACTGCAGGAGGGAAAGAGCAGCGACCTTCAAGCAGAAGAAGATTACACAGCGAACCTGCGAGAGCGAGCGGAGAAAACGGCCGACCGACAGATCGCATCCTCCCTCTTCTGTTAAACCACCACGCAAACGCACCCCCTCGCGTTCTTTCGCAGCCACGCCTCAGACTGAGCGCGCGCGTCGTCGCTTTGAGTGCTCGACGCGCGCGTACAGAGGCCGCTCGGACTAGAGGAAATGGAGTTTAGGATGGAGGCGCGAGAGAGCGAGGTCCTTTGGCTGTGCCATTCACTTAGAGTTTTATCCCGGTTTCTTTTTCCCTTAAGCCTTGTTCGTAAATCGCTCGAGGAAGGAAGAAGCGCCGAGGCGCTGGGAGGAAAGCGCGAGGAGGGGAGGGAGAGAGATCGGCAGAGTACCGTTGTACACCGCAGAGACGGCCAGAGTTTTCTCTCGCTGGAAGTGCAAATATTGAAGAAATTTTTCAGAGTTTAAGGTCCATTATTCTTTCATTAAGCGTTTAGAAACACCTTAGCATTTAAGCAGAGAGTATATTAATTGTATTTTTTTGTCCTTTATTACAAATTGTGTGTTTGCTAACCAGCGATCGAACGGTTGCGAGCTGTTATATTTTTCTTTTTGAGCGTTAGTGGAATTTACGTCTTCGCGACTCGCGCAGAGAATAACTTAGGAGAAGTCTCGAAGATCGTTTTTTCGTTATCCCTTTTTTTTTTCTTCAGTTTCCGTTCGTCGCGATTTTTCTATTCAGCAGGAGGTGTAAAGTGTCCGATCTCGGCGGCGAGTCGACGCTGATGCTTCGATTCAGCGCCGAGGCTCTTGACTTTTTTCCGAGTTTCAAGGCGGTTTTTACGAGTTGATCCTGAAAAGCGTCTTTTTACTCGCATTTGCATAGAGGGCATAGTTTTTTAAAGTGTATAATATGTAAAATAAAGATATTTTATTGTTTAAGGGGACTTAAATGTTTTCGTAATTTTTATAGTTAAGAGAGAAAGAGGGAAAATCAAAAATACCTTTGAAAGAAGGCAGCCTTTTTTCAATGCAATTTTCTCAAAAATCGTACCTCAAGAGTTTGCGACGAATCTTGCAAAGTCTCGTCGAAACTACAGCGTGAATTTTTCACTACTTTTGGTAAGATTTTGAATCTTATTTTTGAGAAAATTTCACTCTAGCGCACGCAGTCTTTTTGAATTTCTCCCATCATAAATTATTTGACTATATTAAAAATTAATATTTAACGGAAATTTATTTTTGAAAAAATGGTCTTCGGTCTTTGTCTTTATTGAATAGAAGTGCGAGAAAGGGATAAAATGACAAAACGACAGGATAAGCTATAATATGAATTCTGTTACTGTTCTTACACATGTATTTTTTCGTTTATTTCTTGCACATCACTATTAAATATAAATGACTTGAATGATGTAATAAAGTTTTATAATAAAAGTGATGAAATTGTACAAATATGCGTTCACTTAACATAGTCTATTTCAAAAAAGATCAAAATAAAATAGATATAATTACATTTTGTAATAAAAGAAAAATAAAAATTTATTATTATTTCAGAAATTTTCTGGTGTAAAAAATACCTTTAATCGAAGCTGCTTTAAAAAAAAATTTATTTTATCATAGCTCTATTACTTTTAAGAAGTCCTCGTGGTTTATGTACGAATTGGTTTGGCTCTCAAAGTAAAAAGTGAATAATGCTAACTTAAAGTCTTCATAGTACAGTTTTTTGCATAATATTTACATACTGAAGATCTAAATACTTGCAAGAAACAGAAGACAGCATTTATCACTTTTTATTAAGTTTAAAGCGTGTCTAAATTACAAAATATTAATTGCATAATAATTATTGCAAAGTGAAAGTTTACAATCAATTTCTTCATACATTAAAAATAATAGATTAACATTTTCGTGAAAACATTCAAGAAGTTTATAATTCTAAATATTTTGTCGTTTACTTATCCCGTAATACTTTTTTATTTTGTTTGAGATTACAATTCAAAAATACGACTTGTGGTTACACAGCTATTAAATTGAATAGACGACGATATGCAAAACTTACTGCAGTGCATCTAAAAAAAACGAAATAGTAACGTTTTGATATTTGAATAGAGTTTTAAACAAACCTAATTTTCATCAGACATTTGCATTTTTTCTAAAGCACTACATTTTTCAACCCGAAATTGTATCTCATGCAGACTAATAGTAAATTCAACTTTTTTGATGCATTTCTTGATTATCATCGCGAAACTTAGAATTATCGACATCATTTGTAACGGGAAGCATGAAAAAAGTTGCATTTGCGAGCACAAAGCAAAAAAAAAATAGAAAAAGTGAAAATGTATATCTATGTAACCCTGTGATGTATTAGTATGATCTCAGTAATCGTAACTAAGCGTGTACTTTTAAATGAGTAATTAGAGATAGACAAAATGGTAAATAGCTTAGAGGAATATTATATCTTAAAAGAGAACCTCCGAAAGTACGAACGGATGAGTGCGTGAATGCGAGTGAAGATGCATTTAAGAGTAAGGACGGGATAACAAAGCACCCAGTGAATCATGCGTTATTTGTGGCTTTGACACTGAAACGATTGTAAAAAAAATTATACGTGTAACAATAATTATTGTATAAGCGAGCATAGTACACTGTAAGTGAGTTTTAAAAAACTGCTTCTAAATGTTCTTTCTTTCAACAATGGTATATAAAGACGTTGCAATTATTCTTGAATCTATGTTTATATGCGAAAATTATGTTCTGTTTATAAAATAAACAAATTGAGGGAATTCAAATGGCCGTAGAAAATATTTTCACGAAAAAAGAAACGTATTTTTGCCATTTGATTATTTCTTGTTTTCTGACGATCTGTAAAAAAAATTGAATTGCGTCGTCACTTAATTTGAAGGATCGTGTGGTCATTTTCTTGACAATATTCTACAAAAGTTCGATAACTTTATACAATTGAATGACTTCATCCATTGAAAGATGTGTCAATTACTCCCTGAGAATTCACTTGCTTGCCCGTTAAAACCAAAAGCAATGTGATTAAATCAGGATCGAAGAAGATCCCGAGCTCATTATACATTACAGAATTATAAATTCTCAGTGCGCCTATGAATAAGCAGAGAACGGAATTCCGAAAGATTCCGAAGCCTCTTCTTTTCATGGTACCTATAAAATAATTTACTAATTAATATTTTAAATATGTAATTAATTCATTTTTAATTAATGTAAGTGAATAATATGCTATTGTTTATTATAAAATTTATTAAAAAAATATTAAGAAAATATACTGTTATTATTATTTACCAATACCGAACCTTTCCCTAACATGAATAAACCTATAATGATAATATAGTTTATTAAAATTTAAAATAAAAGTAATTTTTAAATTATTTGCTTTAAAACATTTAAATATGCAGAAGTACTTGCACATAAATTATTACGTATAAACTATAAAGAGATCTAAGCTGAATTAAAATTTTTCCAGATTTTTAAAATAAATGGCCAATTATTGTTTAAGAAATAATTGAACAGGTGCGTTATTCAAATTATCCGCACTGTGCAATGATTAGGTAATTGGGATATCATGCAAGACTGATAAATGATCTTTTTAATTTTTTTAAGAAAAGAAATAAATCACATTGACTAACTTTTTACTGGTATTTTGCCACTTTTATACTTGTATTTACATGAACAAACTTCTTGACCTTCAGCGAGTTCGAAACGGAAAAAAATGTTTCTAGAAAAAATCGCATTTTTCAACAAGTGTCCTACCTATTTTTTAAAGAATTTTTACTTTATACAGAATCTCATTTCCTTTGTCCGAGCTAAATATTCTTTAGAAATATGTCTTTATAAGATCACTGCGTTTCTTTTGATACTTATTCAACATAAATTTCGCACAATGTACAAGAAACCCGATAATCAATAACTAAGATGATGCACCCGCCAACCGCAAATTGTATTCGCTATAACGACCCGGCAACTATCCTCCATCATCTCTCGGCAGAGACACGACTCGGTCTCGGCCCTCCGAGCCACTCGGCAATAAGCAGGCAAATTAATTTCGCATCGGTAATACGATTCCCTGGCCCGAAGAAAGGAGCGGCCAAAGCGGAGGAGAACTCGAGGGGGCCGCGGCGCGCAAGTGCAAAATCTGTCCGGCCGCGGGGGAAGGAATTAAAGAAGGGCAGGTGCAGGCGCACAGCAGCGCGCCGGAGTCGAGTGTGTAGCTCTGCAGCCTCGACCGCAGAGAGAGAGAGGATGGGGAGAGAGAGACTCGGGCTCCCTCTTCTACAGTTTACCCCCCGGCAGCTGCAGGTGCACGTGTTCCACTTGCGAATCCTTCCCTTTTTTGCTCGGCCCTTGATATCCCGCCTCTCTCTCTCTCTCTCTCTCCCTTTCCCCAAGGCGCATTGTATCACTTTCTTGGGCTCGCGGAGCGAGGCAGCTCTCCGTCACCTTATCTCTCTCCTGCTTTCGCCTCGCTTCGTTCCTCGCGGAGCTAAGGAGGCTGCTGGATCGGGAGAGAGAGAGAGAGAGGAGTCTTTTTTTCGGGGGTTGCTGCTCCCGACCGGCTCTTTAATCTCTTTTTGCGGGAGGGTCGACCTGCAGGTATATATTGGACTCGTGTCGAGGTTTTTATTGATGCGCGCCCGGCCGAATTCGGTTTTGGAGATCGGTTTTTCGTCGGTTTTGAGGTTTTCATCTGAAATTGCCTTTCTGCTTAACGACTCGAAATGATTGGCCGGTCTTTTATTTTGTGGCCGATGCTTCCTTCTACGGCGACGGCATTTACAATGCAAAACGGCGGAGGGAAACGTCATTAAAATTTGGTACTAGATTGAAAAAATCCTTTAAACAACCTCCTTTACCAAGAGAATTTTGATAAAAGTAACGTAATGTTATTTTAAGTCGAACGTTACTTTCTTAAACTGATCTTTCCGACGTGCACTATTATCAGTTTTTCACCACTGTTTCCTCGCTCTCAACTGGAACTAACGAAAAACGTTAAACACACCCGCGAAGCCCATTGAACTTTTTCCAATAAGCTTTAACACATAATCGAACCGTAATCGAAGCTAAACCCTCTCAAAGTCATAAAACGCAAAGCTCGCGAAAGGGTAATAAGAATCGGCGACAAAAAGCAACTCCGGAGACCACCTCGGCGGGCGGCGCTCGCAAAGAGGAGGCGTGCGACCGCGCGCGGGGCGCTCCTCCGACATTTGCTTTCCGGAAACGGCGCAACGCGTTCATCTTAAAACATAAAACGGAACGATCATGGGAAAGGAAGAGCCCGAAAGAAAGTCCGCTCTCCCGCTGCCATTAGCCAAGAATCTTCATCCGATTTCTTTCAGAGCTCTCCTTGCTGCAGCGGCGGCGGTGCACCTGCCGGAGAGTCGAGGGGGAGGCGCGCAAGGAGGCCGTCCTCTTCTTCGCGAGAGAGCGAGGGGCGAAAAAAAAGCCGCGCCCGAGAGCAAAGAGCGGCGGCGGCGGCGGCGGCGCACGGGGCCGAGACGCGAGGTGAAAAAACGAGGAGCGGGAGAGTTCTGGGCTTTCTGAAAGGAAGACGGAATTGCAGCCGTAAAATAGACCACCCCGAAGGAAGGAAAGCGCTGCGGAGAGCGGCGCCTGCATTGCGATATTGGCTCCAATTTGTAGGTAAGGCCGCTCCGATCGTTACGCTGCTCTGGGTTGAAAGTGAAGGTGAGGAAATGCTACTTGGGTAAATGTGGGAGACTTCGTTTTGCAATTGCGCAGCTGGCATGGGGCGAGATTGAAATTTTTATACTGATGGGTCTCGAATGTTTCGTTAAATGAAGAGCGATGAAAATATTTTGTAAATTGGATTTTAATTAAAGGAAAAAGGAATAAAAATAAATGTTTGCTCTTAATTTTTTTGGAATCAAAATCTACCTTAATAAAGGATTGAAATTTGACGCTAAGAAGAATCCAATATATAACTCTGGCAATTTTTGAATCCCGACTAAGAATAAATTCGTACTACACCTTGGATTCAAAAGTTGCCTTTCAATCTGTCAAGGTCAATAATTCTAGATTTTAAGAGCTTTATTTTCTAGAATAAATATAATCAATTAATTAATTACCAGTCCAGCATTGAAATATTTATTCGAAAAAACTTGCTCACGGAACTAAATCACCGAAACAAAAGCGGGGCACCGTCGAACTCGAAAATCGATGCAACGCCAAGCGAAAGCCAGCATCCGGTAATTTCGCCAAGTCACATACAGCATCCATCCCGAAGCCCTCTGACCCCCGGCCGAGCCGCCGGCCCAAAATCGCGAGGCCCAAATCGGGCCGCAATCCGCCGAGTCGCCTCGGTCTTTCCCAAGCACGTCTCCTCTCCCGAGCGGACGCCGCGAGCTATGGGAAAGTTGCGCGGGCAGAGTTCGAGAAATTGGCCGCGAGAGAGCTATAATCAGCTCCGCGATGATCGCTCGCGCGGACGTTTGCATTGCGCCGGCGCGCGTTTTTGCCGCCGCGCGCTAATCGCGTCGGGGCTCTCGCTCTGACCCGACCCGCGTGAGAGAGCGAATTTTTCTCGAAGCCCGCCGCCGCTTACGAGAATATAATTGCTCGCCTGCCGGTTATTAATGGCCGCGCGGCCGCCATTTGACAGCCCTTATCTTTTTGCGGAGAGGGTCGCCAAAGACGGAGGAGGGTTGCTCGCGATCATTGGCCGAGGCTTATTTCTTCGCGGTGGGAAGGGATTCGGGATTTAGCGGAGTTCGATTTTCGGCGGGGGGAGGGAGTTTATTGTTTCGGGCCGATGAGAGGTTCGAGGGGAGAGGAGAGCTTTTATTAGGGAATAAAATCATTTTTGTAGCTGCGGAGATTTTTTGTGCTTAGGTTATTTTGTGGATAAGTATACCGGTATTGGATTGCGGACGCTGCCCTGCGAGGGAGAAGTAATTTGAAAGGGCAGTAATTTAAGTGCTTCTAAATTTAGGAAAAACAAACTTTCAAGTGGTACTGTATAAAATCTTTCATATTCCGAAAGTTTTTATAGAATAGGAATATTAAAAGTCCTGAAAACGAAATTCGTTTTCATTCTTATTCATCAGTAAGGTTTGATTACACTCGATTATATATATATATAAGTTGAAACATTTTAAAATTTCTACCACGTTTGACACCCATGTGTTTCTACTGCCTCTATCGCTTACATTTTCCAGTTTCCCGTTAATTCGTGCCTGGTGAAAGTCAGAAATGCCACATGCAGGAATGCTCTTACTCAAGTATTTCAAGGCCCTTCAGATTAAATGCCACGAATTTTGAAAGTTTCGGTGTAGATTAACTCATGAATCAAGTTAGCTCTTGCAGTAAAACTAAAAGTCGAAAGCAGCGAGTTAGTGAACTTTTAAAAGCCGTTTCTCTCATATTGCAACTTAAAATAAAAAAAAAAAACATTACCAACGAGCCACGAACTGCACCCAGGTGCATTATTGTCGTTGACCTGCTGAAAGTCGACG
The DNA here is from genome assembly GCA_900474335.1 of Ormyrus nitidulus. Classification (NCBI taxonomy): domain Eukaryota; kingdom Metazoa; phylum Arthropoda; class Insecta; order Hymenoptera; family Ormyridae; genus Ormyrus; species Ormyrus nitidulus. Next base: position 19,187 of record UCOL01000161.1, on the reverse strand, counting down.
AAGTCCACAGGTGTCGACGCTGCGCGCGCGTCGGGTGAAAACACATACCGAGTTGTCGCGGGCCAGTACTCCGTCGTCCTGCATGCTAATGCGGCCACGGTTTAGCGTTACCGTTAAGGCTGTCGCGGCAACGGGGTGTATACTGAAAGTTTATTGTTTTATAGCAGTCTTTGTGGCGGCCGTAAGCTGACTCGACGGTACGATCCTTTTCCGAGCGCTTTTTTTGCCTTTCACTAAATTAATGAGCATCAATTTTGTAAAAGATACAATCGCGCATTCTTCGGTGTGTTCGAGTAATCTCGTACATTGGCTGTATATGAAATAATTTACCTTCCCCAGAAGTCTCGACGATTAATTTCTGCAAAAGAAGCCCCGAAATGATTATTCAGTTCCTCCAGCGAGATCCTTTGCGTCGCTGCGAACAATAGGCAAAATTTTGATTACAAACGGCCTGGATAAGTATATGGAAATAAAGCAGCTCGCCTACGCAGAGTGCACGCGAGCAACACGCGAAACTTCTCTCTGTCTCTCTCTTGTTTCGAAGTCACCTTTTTTTCGACTTCCGCCGTTGCTTCTCTCCCTTTCTTATGCCTTCTTATTCTCTCTCGGCGTTATGCTCCAGGAAATCTGGTAGTTTCTTTTTTGCTAAAAGAAAGAAAAAAAGAAACAACTTTCGAGCTTGTGACCAAATTTATATTTAGAAATTCAGCCTCTGTTCCCCGGCAGACGTTTTTTTGATAAACATTACAGTTGTGGGATTTCCTTATTTTTACGTAAACAAAGGCGCGTTAGGATTTCCCGTTTTTTTTCTCGCCAATTTGTTTAATTCGGCGGTCTTTAATTTTACTTTCTTGAATTTTAAGCGAACTCGAGATTCTGAAAATATAAAATATGCAGTTTATAAAACTACAAGCTGAATGCGCTGCATAAAATAGTGCCGAAGGTAGCAACTGAGACGTTGCGTGCTTCAAACTACTAATGGAATTTATCGGCCTCGTTATCTAAAATGGTAACAAATTGTTAAAACAAATGTAGATAATTACGTAGCACTTTTTTTTTAAAATTCACCGATAAAAATAATGAAAGCGGAAAATTTTGACCGATCCTGTAAAAACCGGCCGTCAAACAAAAGCTCTCTCTCATTTAACATTCACTTGAACATTGACACCCGTCCTTCCTCTCTCTCTCCTTTCTCTCCCCCACAACGGGGCTCGTCCGAAAAACAAATCCGTTCAAAAAGACGGCAGCGAGCCTCGGAAACAGGTTCCTCTCTCTCTCTCTCTCTCTCGTAATGTTCGCGGTGCACGACAGGTCGCGTCCGCTGCAGCGCTTATTTTCGGAGAGATAACGCTGGCCCTCCTCTCTCTCTCTCGCTCTCTCTCTCTCTTTCTCTCTCTTCTACGTACTGGAGCGTAATTAACGTAATGACCGGTACGTGACCGCTCGGAGCGACGCACCGATTTGAGAATCGTCCCCCGACGCGAGAGTTTACGAGCCGTATCGGCGGATCCGAAATCCGAAATTCGGGATCGCGTGTCGGGAGGCGTCCGCGACTGCCGCGCTTCTGATACGTTTTAACGGGATGGATTTCTGTTTTTATTATTTTTTTTATTTTTTATTTTCTGGTCGGTTGAAATTTTTCGGAATTAAAAAGGTATTACCGGCGATCATCGCTTCCTGTAATCGGAGAGAGAAAGAGAGAGAGAGAGAGAGAGCAGGAGGCATCCAATTACGCGGATTTTTATTGCCCGGGATGTTTTATGCGGATGGGGAGTTAATTTAACATGTGTAACGCGGACATTTGCGTGGGTAAGGAGGTTTTTGAGGCTTAAAGTAGTTGATTTATCGATGCTCTTCGGCGGGAGGAGCGGCGAACGGGAATTAAAAATTCGATATGTTTTTGTTTAGACTGTCTACGCATATCTAGTTGATATTCGCCTCGAATCTTGACCTACATCTCGCGCCCAAACAGACGACTCCGACGTAACTGGTTTGTTGCTCTCGAGTCAAACATGTATATTAAAAAACTTTTTTAAACACAGCCGCTTTAGCAGTACATAAGTTTCTTAATGCGTTTAATCTTGGACTGCAGAAATAAAGTCTAAAAGTCATTGCTCTACGGAGGCTGTTTTTAAAAAATATTTATTTATACGAATCCGTATTCCGGGCCCTGACCTTCTGCAAAATGAAATATGATTTACATACCTGGAATGTGGGAGCTGAAAAACATAAAAAAAAAAACTGCAGTCCACTACGCGGTACCCAGGCGAACATTTCTTTTCAAAAACTAAAACGTCCATCGTCAAAACGTAAAAAATATCGTTTCAAGCTCTCAAAAACAACTTGCGAACAATAGACAGTCCTCCAGAAAACTGCAAGCCCAAAGACCGAAGCGAGCCGAAGGCAGCGGTATAGAAAAAATAAACGCGCCAAAGGCCGAGGAATCCGCGTTAATGCGAATTAACATTTTCTGACGCTGACGCTCATATCTTTTATTATCGCCGGGCGGCACAAAAGAGCGTCTCTTCCGTTCGCGCTCGCGTGACGTCACCACGCGACAGAGGCAATACGGTGACGAAAAAGCGGCGGCGGCGGCGGCGGCCGCCGTCGCGGTTGCCGCAGCTTGCGGCCAGTCAAGTGCATCGCACGCTTTGATCACTTCGCCAAGACGCGGTGGCGCCGAGACTTCGACTTCCGCAGCTGTAAACAATGACTTTCGCGAGAACGAGGGAGAGCGTTTGGCAAGAAATAACGAAGTAGGAGAAAATCGAGGAAGAACCAATGTTTGTTTTTTACATCTACACGTCCCGTTTAAAAACAATGACCTGCCATTCGCTAAAAACGACCGAACAAAGTCCACCTCGTCAAGCCAGTCGACGACGAACCGAATCCCCAATCCCCTTGCAGAAAAAGCTCGAACAAAATCGGCAATATAGGCCTCGGTCGAATACCGCGCGAAAAACGAAGCGCGCGAGGAGCGCGTAAACAAAAGCTACTCGGCGCGCGCGGCTCTCTCTCTCCGAGGCTCATCGCCGCTTATCGGCGGTGTGGCGGCGGCGGCGGCTCGCTCCTCCGCTCCCCGGCGAGAAAGAGAGAGGGCAGGCGTGATTCCGCGGCTGCATACAAGCGCTCTGTTGCTAGGCGCAACTCGCCGGCCAATATTTTTAGAGCTCGCTGCCCGCCGCCGCCCCCCACCTCCCCCCACCGCTCGCCTCGTCCGCCGCTCGCAGGCCGCACTGTATAACGCTCTCGCTCGCCTCGCGCCTCCAAGCGCGCGCGCCCGCGCTTATAAAGCACGCACCGTTTAAATCTACGGCGCGCGGTGACTGGGCTAAAATAAATCGCCCGTGCCGATAGGTAATAGAGCCGCTCCGTCTCTGTCTTTTTCGGAGCGGAGCGAGGCTGCTGGCGATGGCCTGTCCGCCGTGTTTATCCGAGCCGATGAGGCCGATCGCGACTAAAGGACTGGGCGATTGATTTGTTTTCGATTCGAGCGCTCTCTGACTGATCGGAGCTTATTGACACTTGCGTTCGGAGAAGCTCTTTGCCGAGGTGGTGGGAGGGTTAACTGCGGATTCGCAGTTTTTTTTTTTTTTTTTATCGGTTTAAGAAGCTGAAGTGGATACTTTAAGGGGGGTTAGGTGATAATTTTGCGATTTTCTATAATGTTTCGAAGATCATTTTAATGATAATTTGGGTATTATTGTTTTGGTATCGATCTAGAAATACGATTTTGCAGTTTCACTGTGCGTATTGATTCGTTTTACACGCTAAATTCTTGGAAAGAATCCAATACTTTTATTTGACTTCATTCACTAACCTTCGTTCGTAAGCGGTTTTTTGGAAGTTTGAAGAAACCTATTATTATCGCGAATAAATAAATGGGAACAAAATATTTAAGATTAATGTATTATTTACACGCTTTTATCCTGAATTTCAAGCTTGCAAAATTTTTAAACTGTAAAATTAAATTTAACCTAAATTCTACTTTTATAACTGAAGCGGCAGTACAGTTAAATTTATCACTAAACTCATTATACGTAAAATTTTTAAGTTTATCAGCGTTTTAAAATTTCGTTTTAAAATAATAAATAGACTTTTTTAAAAAAAAGTTGTGAGGCACAGAAAAGTGAGAAATCATTTTTTCCTTCAAAAACTGTCAAATCAAAAGCTTTTGGCAATGACTTCAAAACGATTCTTTTCTTAATAAAGATTTTTAAATAAAACTGCATGCTTTTTTGACGTTTCTAAAAAATTCATTTTTTAATTTTAAATCATCCATCCTACAGAGCTGTCAAAATAAAGCGTAAAATGAATTTTAAAAGTTAAATTTTAAAAATAAAAATGTAATATAGCACATAGAAACTTGCTGTTCAATTTTCTAATACACATTTCATTACCTCTATTGCATGGAGTACAATGATCTTCGCTCCACTAACCGTTCAAGGTAGCATTTTCTGCATTAGTATCACATTTAAAAAATTATTAAAAATCCAGTAATTTCATACTCTTCTCAAATTACGTAACTGTCAAAAATCGAAGCGGATAAATTCCAGCGGAGTGAAGCAATTTTTGTTCCGGCATAAAGACAGATATTGGCTTTCCGACGTATCGGTTTAACGAAAGGATATTCGAATCTATAACGCGAAGGCATTCAACCCGGTGATTTGCGGCCGAAATAATCTTTTGTGCGCATTTCGATTTTTTTTTTTTTTTTTTTAATGAAACCCGATATCAACCGTGTACGAGCCGCTCGGTAATAAACCGCCTTGCATTATACATACATATTTCCCCGAATTGAATGACAGTCATTAAGTCCGCAGATAAAACGCAGCGGTGAAAACAAAAAAAAAGCGTTCGAATCGCTGATCGCGGACGGGGAGGGAAATCCGGGCACGCAATAAATACATATTCACGGGCGCTCGCCACGTTGTTCCGCTTTATTGTGGCGGGGCACGAAATTAAAAACGTTAATTAAACGCTGCCCCTTAACGCGGGTTACCCCAGCTTGGATTTTTAATGCGTTTACGTGCAGTGCGCAGGGGACTCGCCAGGTGTACACCGCGTCTTTTGCTGCATCTCGTTTTGGCTCTTTTCCTCGGCGCTGTTCTCGCAGCGCGAAACGACAGGTATTTTTGAATTTTATAATCGTGGAAGCAGCTTTACAGTAGGATTATGCGCGTTGTAAAATATAATTTGTCAAGTGAGCAGTCGCGATTATCGAACTGATGCTGTTGAGCAACGCGTTTTGTGATTTGCATAATTTATTACGAAAAGAAAAGACGTCGATTTTTATGTCACTTCTTATTGCCACATTTGCACATTCGACTCTTAAGACTTACTGCGATTTACGATTTAGGCTGCAAGAAATCTAATCGTTTTGACAATGTCTATATGATTAAATAAAATTGAGAGCTTTATATTTAAATACTTCCAGAGTTATTGTCCCAAGTAATAAAAGTGTCATTAACACTTCGAGATTGAAAAGTCAGCGCTCTCCGCAAAATTGGCAAAAATTAAAAAAATCAAATGACAAATTTCGCAATATCATGAATTATCATGGGTAAATGCCCTATTGTACCCTCTACTTGGCTTTTAAAGTATTGCTCAATAAGCACAAAACATTCTAATAAACGTTTTATTTTACGAGCTCGTTTTTCAAGTTCTCAATTGTGCTTCTCATATTTTTCTCGAATTTCCATTCTGCATTAAATTTGACACTGAACATATCTTTGGCATGAATGTCTAGAATAATACTTGAGATTTTACGAATTTAAGTTCATTAAACTTTGCGAGAATTTCTGTATAGACAATATAAGTATATATAGTAATTCGTTTGAGCATCTTGAAACAAAAATAAAGAAAACAAAGTTTTTGGGGGTATTTATGACTATTTGAGTATTATAGCTCTGTATAAAAAGGAAACTACTGTTTTTTATCTAACGAGCTAAATTGAAGCTAACATAGATTTAAGTGAATTTTCGCTAAGGTTCTAATGCCTAATCTACATTTTTAGGTGAATTTTTGACTACTTTTTTGGAACTCAAAAGAATGTATGGAAATTTACAAGAATTGAACTAATATTCATCTTAGATGATTTAAATTTTACCTTTGTTTAGCTTTTTGTTAACATATTTACATTTTGTGGCAAAACTTTAATACTCGACAATAAAAAAATTGTCAATTTCTTAAAAATTAATAAACAACATAAAATCCTACAAGTTAACTAACTTAAAAACCCGAAATTCCTGAAACCACATTCAGACTCTAAAATACTTTATCAAGATTATCAATACTCCACGGCCAATCCGAAACCTCGTAGCATCGCCCAGAATTCTAATGCCGCGTAGGAGCCGACTCCGACCTACCACCTAGGAATTCCCATAGCGGGAACATTCGAAATGACAGTGTTTTACGCCGTCCGGCTCGCGTCGCTTGTACGCACAGTAGCGCCGAGCTCCAGTCGGCTCCGCGAGCGCCTCGGGCGGCGAGTCCGCGAACCCTCGGCGAAGTCGGTAACGGGGAGAGGGCAGAGCGCGAGTCGCGGCCCAAGCCGGGACAATATTCTCTCGCTCGGCAGATAGCACCGCGCGCCAGCCATCTACTGACAAAATCACGCCGCTCGAAAAATTGATAGCGGCCCCGTCGAGCGGCCTGATTTTTCGGCAAAAATACGAAAAATCCCCGATCGCCCGAGGAACCGGGGAAAAATTGTCTGAAGGCGTTGGGCATCCAGGGGGGCGAGGGGGGTCGGTTAGAGCGCCGGGGCCGCGGACAAAACTTGGCCGGCGCGCCGCGGCTGTTTAGAAAGATAAAACTACTCGACGCTGCCCGGCAGAGCGCTCGTATAGCCTGGCGGAGCGGTAATCTACGGTCGACTCGGCTCGAGAGAGAGCCGAAAGAAGAAACGGGAAGAGCCGCGCGAGACGGGCGGCGAGAGCTCGGGAACGGAGCGACCGAGTCGGAAGCGGCAATTTTCTTAAGCCGGATTTCGAATTCGAATTTGCCGCGGCACTTTCTGATTTGCTATTGGCTTTCGACAGCAGGGTTCGCTTGTCGATGCGGTTTTACGGGGGTTTTTTGTAATACTCGCAGTTATTTAGGTAAACTACTTTTCTTTTTTTAATGAGAAAAGTGTATACTTTCACGTTGTTTCTGAAAGATTCTTAACGGTTATCAAGTGTAACACTTCCGTAATACTTACACAGGTATTTTAAAACTTTCTGTACTTATTCTTGTGGAGTTTTAAAATACCCAATATCTGTAAATTTATACATACTTTTTAAACTTTCTTTTTAGTAACACACTGTGTTGCAAAGTAAGCAAGAACGCCTTGCAATTACTGTATTTCTAATATCTAAATTTCATTCAAAGCAAACCACTTCCCTCGACCCTCCTTCGACTGTAAAAAAACTCGAAGTTTCAATCGTCGACCGCGTCGCCTTCCAAAAACGAAAAAACCGCCTCCCGAAATCACGTCAATTAGCCGCGTACACCGATGCAGCGGCGCGATGAATTAAACGCGATCGCGTCGAGCAGCGACACGCATGAATCAGCGCGAGGTTCGGGTTCACTGGCATTCCTGCATGGCGTTATCCCCGCGCGGCGAGAACGTGCCGGGTTCTATGGAGGCACGTCTGAATGCGCGCGGGAACATAAGCGCGGAATAGAGGAGTGACGAGGGCGCATTTGTCGCCGCGGCTCGCTAACACCGTGACACTTGCAAATTATTGCCGCGGCGTGTCGTCGGATCGGCCGGCGTGTGTGTGTGTGTGTGCGCGCGCGCTCCGCGTGTAAACAACGCTGCCCCCCGCGACCTGCTACTCTATCAGTGCGAACCAAAACAAACGCTCTTCCGAATTTCGCCCCTTTTCGCACTTTCGATAATTGATATTGCTGAGTTACGGATTTTAATTATCGCTTGTTCTTAATTATGAAGGGATTCTTTTTAGAGCTAAGCTGGCGATTTAATAAAAATCACGAGGAATTTTTGTATTTTTGCATGAATAATTTTTATATTAAAATTTAAATTATTTAAATCTGGATTGAGGCTCGTAAAGAAACTGCAATGGCTTGCATTCAAACTTGAAAAAAAAAACATGATTTATTCTCAGTTTACCCGTAGTATCTCAACTAAAATTACAAGCTCAGTTTTTATAAACCGACAATAAAATTTCAAAGCTCGAAAAAGCACCGACAAAAGTGCCTCGTCTCTTTACCCCCCGAAACCCTGTCCAGAAACCGAAGGTCCAATTCTCTGTTTCTCCCGAAAATCCGTGACCGAAAATCCCGGTCGAAACTACGATTGCGGTTCGTGACACATCCTTCGCCGCACTGACTCTTACAAATGATGCTCGTCTCTCTTCGGCTCGCCCGTTGGCTTGCTCGCGGACGAGTGCAATGTACCTGTTGTTTACCACAGGCCGGGTTCAAAGTCCGGTCAGTGCAACGGTCCTTCCTCCTCTCCCTCTCTCTCTCTCTCTCTCTCTCTCTCTCTCCTACCCTTACCTGCTCCTCTCGTACCTTCCCTCCGCCTCTTTTTCCCCTCTCTCTCTCTCTCTCTCTACCCTCTCGCTCCTTTTTTCGCCGCGACTTTTTCTTCCTCCACAGAGAGAGACAGAGAGAGAGAAGCTACCTTTCTTCTGCGAGCCTCTCCTCCTGGCCTCGTCCTCCTCAAGGTAATGACAAAGTGCGCCGCTTGCTCAACACGGGAGCGCAAAGAAAGCAGCACGGATTAGAAACCACTGGTCTTATGCGGCCGGTGATTAATTGCGCCGATTGGGGAGAGAGAGAGAGAGAGAGAGGGCCGACAAGACGCTCTCCGGGGAGATCGAACGCGAACATCCGCGGCCGTTCGCCGAGGCTTTTGTGCGACGGATTTGCATTTTGATGGAGCCTTAAACGCTTTTTCGACTGTTTATCGCGTTGTCGGCCTTATTGGATTTGGACCATAAATCTCGAAAGTTTTTAAGGCGCGACAAAAAAATCTGTGGATATTGTTACGGAGACGTTGAAGGTAGACAAGTATCCGAGGATGACGGATTAAGGTGCTTGAATATACGACGGAAAATCAATATTCAGAACTACCCCTCGAATATTTTCTTTATCGAGATGTATGATGCCGTTGAAATTGATGTACTTGTGAATATTAAGGAATAAACAAAAAACGATTTTAGGGAAATCGAGCTCATTAATCAAATTATCACTTCTGCAGGACGGCATGTTTTTATATAAATACAATAAAATTTTTTAGCCAGTATTTATACTTCTATTCTAAATGCTCATTGTGCTGTATATTGGTCAATCAATCAAAAGGAAACATTTGAATTCAAATGTTTTTTGCATTTTAATCTTCCACCAAAAAAAAAAAATACTTACTCCCAGCATCTGCCACTTACTTATCCTAACAAGAAAAATTCTTGAAAGTATAATCAATCGTTCGCAATAAAAAATACACGATAAAAAATATTTACAGTAATAATCTCGAATTTTTAATTCACGAACCAACACTTCCTGCACCACTCGATTGATCCAACTAAAACTCGAGAAATTCAATGAAAACGTGCACATGTACCAGTTTATGCAAAACCAGCGCGCGCAAAACCTTCATTCACCTGAAGCAAGTTTGTTTTGAATACGTCGGCCGCGTCGACTTTTTGTTCCTGCTTGCGCGCGCGCGCACTCGAGGAATATCGCAGGACACTCACCCCGCAGAGGAGGCGTGCAGGAGAGAGAGAGAGAGAGAGAGAGAGAGAGTACCAAAACGGAATAAAAAGCCAAAGCAAGACGCGCAGGAAGCTTCGAAAAAGGTCCGCGCAAAAAGAGCAAGTCCGAATGTTGGCCTTAGCCGGATTCTCATTAAATCCGCCAAAGCTCCTCTCGGCAAAGAGGGGGAGAGGGGGCCCCCGCGGGAATTGCCGAAAACGCCGAAACGAAACCGAAAGTCAACTGAAACATTTTGACTGTAAAAGGGAGGTAAGAGTGAATAAAGTTTTAACGCCAGAGTCGACGGTGTATTTATAAATGCAAAGGAGCTGCGCGACAGAATCGATTGGAACAGGTTCGAGCTGTAAAATCGAAAGTTGCTTAAAAAGAAGAGGAGGAATTTATTTACAGGTACGGATAAGACTAATGTATATAACTAACTAAAATCGTGCAGTAAGCGAAGGTAGCGGTATATTTCATTCAAAAAACACTTTCTGCATTCCGTGAATGGAGTATTCGCGGCGCCTTTTCGTTCCTTTTAGATTCTATTATTCAGACGACGAAAGCACAATGTTATATACGATCGGGTACAGGAATAAAATTAGCCAAAATTTTTCAGTTCACCGATCGAAAACTCGTCGCCGCATTTCTAAAATAGAATCTTTTTCTATTATTACCAAAACATCTGTTTATTGTCGTAATCCCCGAAAATGTTTTGCCTCGAGCAACGATAAAACTCAATCTATCGAACTCAAGCACTCTTCGTCCGAAAATACTAATCGTCCAAAATTCCCCCGTAACGAATTTATCGTCCAGCACTCGAATTTGGCATCGGAGATCCGTTACGCTCTCGGCAACGTAACGAGGTGCCGTAAGCAGGAAAAGTCGACGCGCTCTCGGAATTTATCAGGGAATAAATTCCCTCGGATGAAAGCCTTTCATTGTAAAGCTTTTACGAAAAAGCGCGCGGACTTTTCTGCATTCGGGAAAATCGCTCGGAAGATGTTTATGACGCTCGTTAAGGCTTTTCAGCCCAAGCTGCCAGTTTCCGGACGGGGGACGGAGCGCTCGAGGCTCGAGTTGACGGGAGAGAGAAAACTGATGCCTGGGGTGACAAATATATACGCCATCGGACGCCTTTCGTTGATGGGGAGGGAAAACGCCTCTGCTAGCGGTTAGGGATGATTCTTATTTATTTGTAAGCGTCTCTGTTGTGCTGTCTCTTGCCATGTGGCAGCTTTTCATGAATCTTCGAGGGTAGTTTGGTTATTTTAATACGAGAATTTGAGTTTTCCGAGGGTTTTTTTTTTTTTTTAATACTGCCCAAGTAATTTTATCTACCGCTGAATGCATGTTCCTTATTTTACGAAGTTGTAACATTCAATTTTTGGACTAAATCGAGAACTAGCATCCAATCGGCGTTCGAAAGTAGTACTTAAATTAACGACAAAAGGCAGTCCAAAAGCACCCGTGAGCGTCTGTAAAATTCTAAAATTTAATTTAATTAAAGATCTCCTCCGCCGTGCAGCATCCACTCCTCCGCCGCGGCATTATAAACCTCTCGGGGCAGCTTGCCGAGCACAGAGAGAGAGAAGGAAAGGGAGAGAAGCGGAGAGGAGAGACGCTCGGGCCCGAGGCCTTGCAGCAGCCTCGGCGAAGGGCAATGCGGGAGGCCTCCTCTCCCCCCCCCCCTCCTCCGAGGAAAAAGAAAGACGCCGCAACGCGCAAAGTCAGCCATCGCGGAGATCCGCGGAGTCATGAAGTTCAAAGGCCTCTCGCCCTTTAACTATCGCGATCTCGCTGCAGCTGCGGCGGAGTGTGCATACAGCGAGTATAGAATACCGCGGCCTTATCCGCCGCGACGAATTCGGTGCTCGGTTTTTTTTTTTTCGGGCGCCGAGATAAGGGTGGCAGGGGAGGGAGGGGGCGGTCAATGAGGCTCTTTTTATGACTTTATTGCAGCGAGTCAACATTTGGAAAGCAACCGACACTCGATAGCGGGGACGTCTGGCGGACGGCCGCGATAAAGAGTATAACGAGAGTCCAGCTGAATTTCGGGGGATTACGGGCCGATGCACTTTTCGGGAGTTTTATTATTCCGCCGCGCGGCAATTCGATCGCAGCTCTTTCGACGGTTGCGGATTGATTTTTTGTCCAGCTGCAGCTTCGGCCGACTTTGTATGGTGATCAAACGGTTCCCTGCCGTTGAGCAATTATGAATTTATTAAAGAGTGTACTCGCAGCATTAAATAAACCTGTTTATGCTGAAGCGCAGCACCGACTTTGTATTCTGCCTCAGAAAAAAAAAAGTTCGATAACACGAATACAGGGGCATTTAACTTAATACATTTTACAAAACATGCCGTAACTCGGCCTCTCAAAATTATCAAAAGCCTCAATTTACAACATAAACCTCCCCGGAAATTCGTAAAAATAACGTTACCTCCAAAGTTTTCTCGCAACGACAATATACGGCACCGCATCCCATTTGACTCTTATTAGGCGCAAAAACTCCGCCTGGGAAAGGTGAAAAACTAATTCATCCCGTTCATTGTCGAGATAAAGCTGTGAAAATGACTTTAAATAGAGCCCATCTGTGAATCGGCTCGCGTGAGAAACGGCTCGCGGCGCCGAGCGTTAACCCTAATCTCGCAGTGTGTGCGCGGGGAAAAAGGGGTTAACAACCCTATCCGCGCGCCGCTACGGTGGGATCGGAGCTCCGATGCGTTTCGAACGGATATGGCGATTAGCTTGGCGCGTTGCAGTCGATGGAAGAAATAATTTTTTCGGGGGGGTGATTGATCGTTGTTCGATGGTATTTTTTTAATGTAATATGGATTGAAATAATTAGAAATGTATATTTCTATATATTTTGAATGTACACGTATATTTTCGATTTTCTCCAAAAAGAGTTATCGTAATTTGGTTGAAATTTTTAAGTAATGTTACAATTTTATCATTCTTTTTGAATTAATTGAACGAAAAAGGAATAATTTTTGAAATCCCTGAATCTTAAAAAGGTATTTTTACCGGTTGTGCGGTCAGATGTGTTCGTAAAAACATGTATTAAATGCACTTTTATCGCATTGATCGTTTTTATTTTTGCTGAAAATACAGTAATTATAAGTTAATAATATGAAATCGATAACGCAAAATGAAATCACTTTAATAAACGAGTCGACGATAACCGAATACACAGTTATGAACACCTCTTAAGCTCACTTTAATTTAAAAACTCTGATTTAACCGCTGCTATTTTCTGCGGGAAAGGTAATAAATTTAAGCCGATATGAAAAGCGTAAAATAATAGATTCCGTCCTTTTGTATATAGATTGAATTTTTATTATTACTATCGAGTTATTATGTTGTTAAGAGAAGTATAAATTAAACGTCAGTCGTGGAAAATATATTGCGTAACCAAAGTAGCGGAGCGTAAAAATTGATTTCGGTTCGTAATTTGCACTAAATGTTCAGTTCGCAACGTAAATCTAAATATCGAGCGATAAAAATAATCTGCTCGCATATTTTCTGTTCTTAACGAATAAAATTCCCCATAAAGTTTACCTCTATTCTTTAAACCAAAAACCGATCTGTAAATCGGTGAACTAAAAATTGTTCGCCACAATTATTTAGCATATAACCCCTTGTGAAATAAAACGAGAAAAACGGCGCTCTTTCAAGACGCGCGTTTAAAACGCACCAGGCGACGTTTTAAGCGCGGCGGTCGACAATAGAAAAGAGCCTTAGAAGAAATAAAGCAAGCCTCTCTCTCGAGCGCGCAAGAAGCGCAGCCCGGCACTTATGGGGGTACATTATAGCGACGCCATTCCCTCCCTCCTTTTTTCTCTCTTCTCGGGAGAGCGCGCGGGGCATAAAGTTGAGTGCGGCGTACGACCAGTGTGTACGTCGGAGGGGGGAGGGAGGCTGCCGGTGTACCAAAAAAAGAGCAGCTCGAGCCGGCCGCGCGGAGGACTCGCAGAAATAATAAAGAAAGCGAGAAGGAAGAATCACGAGCGTGCTTGCATTGTGCCGACTCTCTTTCTCTCGGTGTACTACGGCCCCGAGAGGCTGGCCTTGAGCGTAACAATCTGTTTACGAGAGGGCCAGCGACCTCTCCTCTCCCGCTTCTTCTCCCTCTCTGTTCGCTCTCTCTCTCGGCCGGCTTTCTTTCCTCTCCTTTTTTCGCCGCTGACTTTTTCTCGCTCTCCGCCGAGAGAGAGCTCGTTTGCGACAAGATCGCGAGTGCGGACGTCGCCGAATCGGGGACCCATAACGTTGACGAGAGATGTGTTTATGAGCGGGGGCCCTTTATATTGCGCGACGATGCGCGCGCGCCCCGCCAAATAAACGAGGCGGCCCGAGCTTTTTTTCCCCGAGGCCAAGGCTGCGCCGCCAGCCGAGGCGAGAGATAATGTTTCGAGGATTCTGGAGGAGGGCCGCTTTTTTGATAATGCCGCGCGGCGATACGGAGCGAGCTTTTGGAAATCTGCGCGCGGCTGCTGTGGAGGTTGCGTCAGTTTCGAGAGGGAAAGTTTCGTTTCACTTTCGGGCGCCTTATCGGGAGCCCGAGCAGTTTTGCGTCCGCAGTGTGTATTGCCTGAAATTCGCTTCTATCTTTTGGAACCGTAACTTAGGAATCTAGAGCCCACTTCGAAAGCTGGCTGTTTGGTTTAGGACGCGGTATCTTGGAATACTAAAAGAGTTTTACTGCCTTTTACAAAATTTGTTGTATCAAAATTATTTTACACCAAAGGGACTCTGCACTATATAGATAACAAATTGGATCTCTCGTTAAATTTCGCCGCATCGCCTTTCCCAGGCCAATAAATTTCCTAGTTTACTATTCGACTTTGCCTCTTTTTTTTTAAACCAAACCACTCGCTTTTCGAAGCAGTCGGTCATTAATTAAACTCGCGGGGTAAAGTACCACAATTTTCGACGAAATAAAACGCCGAATAATAATCGAGCCGTCGCGCAGCGAAGCGAGAGCCGCTGTGTCTCCGTATGTGTTTTGCGAAAAAGGCAGATGATTTACGAGGCGGAATTTCGCTGATGCTCGTCGTCGCGCGGCTCCCTGCGATAACGCAATCTTCCTCGCAATGTATATGCCCTGTTATCTCATCTCGTTTAGAAGTTTATACACAGCACGAGGCAGAATCGGGCGACTGTCGGTCAGTCGGTTCTTCCCGCCAAAATTATATTCATCGCCGCTCTCGTTTCCGTTGGAATTTTCCGTCTCTTCTTCGAAATAGACTTTTTTTAACTTGCGCTTCTTTATTTAAACGAAACGCGATTTTTCGAAAAATCGATCGACACGAACGCAAAAGCCAAGTGTGTGCGGCCATCTGCAAAAGTGCCCCATCGCGCATCCTCTCCTTTCCCTATATATCCCCGTCCCCGCTATTTATTAAGACGTAAACGCAATCCAAAAACCTCGGCGTCCGTCCGTTGTCCGGGCGACTCCTATGTGATGGACGGAGGACTTAATCGACCCTGCATCGAGGCCCCCCCGTGTAAAATATGCATCGTAAAAAGTCGAATTTACGAGTTCAAGGATCCCGCGCGTCTGTTCCCCGACTGACGCCTCTCGAAGGACCGGACGCACAATGAGCGGCGTGTCGGGGAGTGAAGCCCCCATTGATCGACTCGACGACGGGCCGCGGAAAGAGCTGCGTGCAGTTGACGGCGCGCCGAGCTGAAAAGGGCCTCGGGAAAAACGGCTTCGGGGAAAAGCGCGCAGGGCGTCCGCGCTCGCCCAAGACAATGGAGCGGCGCGCTGCGCGTAATAAAGCTCTCTCTCGGCGCCTGCCTTTGTCGCTCCTCGGATTTATTGTATTGTCGCTAGGATATATTTGCGCATAAACTTTGGTCACCGCGGGGGGAGGGAGGAAGAGAGAGTTCCAACGGAAAGCGCGCGGTTGTTTATGGGAGGAGGTAACGAGCTGGTAAATTGAAGATTTAGATGGAAAGTGGTGTTTTAATGTTTTGCCGAGTGCGATTCGCGCTGGAAATTCGATTGGAAACGGACGTTGCGCCGTGAATTGGATGCGATTGGGTGTGAATTGATTTTTCTTTTTTTAAATTGCAGTAAAGCTATTTCTTTTTTTTTTCGAGAAAATAATGTGTTTCGCTGATTTGAATTTGAACTTTTAAATCACTTGCACCGCGTTCACTCTCGTTCTGCCCAGCAGCTGTCGCTCGCTCAAAATGCTAATTTCCGTCTTAATTTCGCAGTAATAGACGTAGTGCTGAAAATTCTACAGCACTTTGAAACGCCTCGAAGACAGATGGCCGGCCGCTTATTTTGTTCTTCGAGCCATCTGTGTATAAAAAAAGAAAAGGGGCGCGCGAATTTTTCGGCCACCGAGCGGTCCAGCCTCGGGGCGATGATTTGCGTGCTTAAGCTACTTGCGTTATATTGTCCGTAATGCTGTTTACATCGGGGATCGTGAAGGAACGACGAGGATAATCATGACAGCGTTATATGTATGGCACGAGATATTTTCAGGCCCGTTGCGCGTTGCGTGTCCGACCTATCCCTCGGCCAGCTTTCTTTGCTCAGGGCGGGACGGGGAGAGAATATATGGGGCGAAGGAATTTTATAATTTCATCTGGACTCGTTGCGCGGGCATCGCAAATGAGCGCAATTTCGCGTTCATTTGGCCTCCAAGTACAAAGAAGCGAGTGATTTGACGCTTGATGGCGGTCGGTAAAGCGGCCAATTATTTTATCATATTTTATTGCCCTTTTTACTTCTGTACCGCTGATTTCCTTCGAGGGAAAGGCTAATGGATCGTGAATTTGAGCAAGTAAACTTCGTCGAGGTAAATAGTTGAAGAAAAAGCGCAATATATCAAAGGTAAATTCCACGATTCAGCAGCCAATAGTCACTTAACGATCATCAGCCGGAAATTATCTTTCAACGCTATCGACTCCCCGCAATATTTACGCTCTGTTTACATCCCCTCATCAGCGATCATATACAGCTTCCCTCCGTCCTCGTAAATAATCGCGCGAAAAAATCCTCGAGCCGCGCCGCTTACTAAAATTCCAGCGCGGCTGAGCTCTCCTTAGAAAAAGCATTTAAAGGGTTCTCCTCTCTCTCTCTCTCTCTCTCTACGGGCACACTACACAGGGCAGCGCACTTGGGTTTATTCACTCTCGACGAGAGGACTCCTCGCGCGAGATATCTTCTTTCTCTCTCTCCCTCTCGGCTTTGCGCGATACACGGACGAGAGAGCGAGAGGAGGCCCCGGACGAAGGTCAACGCTCCCGCGGAGAAGGAGAGAGGAGAGGAGAGAGATGCAGCGCCGTGGCCGCCGCCGCCGCCGCCTCGCTGCCAGTATTATCCGGCGAAACTCATCTTATCGAGGGCCCATCGATCTTTTTTCCGCGCGGCCAGAGCTCCAGCTCGACATAATGGAGTTAGAGGCCGCGAGCATTAAGGATTGGGTTTCGATCGATCGGGTATCCACGAGAGAAGAGACGCGACGACGTTCTCGGGCCTTTTTGCCCTTTCGCGGCCAGGAACGATGATAAAATTAACGAGCGAGGAATGCGATTCTGGACGAGAAAAAGGAGGAGTTAGACTTCTAGCGTCGACGAGAGAGAGAGACCGTTTCATTCGGAAGACTTGATTGTTATGACGGAAGGAGAGCTGTGTGCTGCGTAATTGCTGGCTTTTTGTTCGCCCCGGCTTGATGAAGTTTCGAGGGCTTCGTACTTCCTTTGAAGACGACTTCGTGGGAGAGAGTGTGTGCGGGTTTAAACGTGTGCCCGTGAATGGCTTGCTCGGGACGTCATGATTTGACGTCATTTTTCTCGGCGTGCGCGCGGAGTCAGTTTTTTTCGGCGCTCTCCGCTCTCGTTTAATGGGTCATACACGTGCCGCTTTGGTCGTGAAGTATATCGTTAAGCTTCGGGAGGTTGGGGACCAGAGGAGCTTTTACGAGGAGATTGGGGACGACGTGATACAAGCTGTTACGTCGTAGATTTCGAGGGACGATACAATTTTATCGTAGCTACGAGAATATAGAGAGAATATCTAATCTTCATCGTCGTCTATGCAGAGCGACTTGAAAAAATTCGAGATCCAATCCGAATTCGAGTCGGCCATTCAAATTCAAATAATTAGGGTGACTGGTACCGAAGAAGCTTAAAAACGTTTCAATAAAAAACCTCAGCCAATACTTCCCAAACTTGTAATGGGTCAGCCACGCGCGCTCCATCGTTTTTAGAAGTCACAGCGCTCCGAAGGCCATATAGGTATACATGTAAATCGGAGCTCGAGCCTTAGCGAGGACAAGTCGAGGAGACGTATAACTTCGTAGGAGCGCCGGGAGGACGCTCGGACGTGCACGGAAGCGCGAGGAGAACGATGCCCGAAGGAGGCACGTGCGCGTCTTGCTCGCTCTTCTTTTCTTTGCGCCTCAATGCGGAGTGGAGGCAGCTGCCTAAGACTGATCGAGCGTACTGACATTCCTTTATTCTCTCGGGGACTTCTTTCTTCGCTGTTATCTACGGTTTATTGAGTCTGTATCGGGGGAGGTGGAGGACGTTCGGTCAGTCGGATCGAGTTTGAAAGATACATTTTCTTACTTTGGAAGTTAAATCGTTTTTAGGGAATGATAAAAGTAATCAAAATCTAAAGTATAAGTTGAAATTTAATTTAATTATCGATACTTCATTGTAGTCTTGAAAAGTTCATAAGGCCGTCAATTTTCGATTATTATAATTTTCAAATTAAAAAAAAAACGCGAAAAAAGCGCAGCTTACTCCGAGCCTATACATAAAATGCTCATTTACTTTATTCGCGAATATTACATTTCGATGCACGCACCCTTTGCCTGCGATTCCCTCTTTTATTTTCCCTTCAGACGCCATCCTCGTCTTTCTCCAAGTCTCTCTCCGACGCTTTGTGCCTCTTCTGGCTCCTTTTTTTTCCTTCCTCTCCGGCTTATATATAGTGATGGACCCTGCCGTACGAAACTGGACTGTCACATCGGTCGGGGGACGAAAAAAGAGAAGCCGCGGGATCGCTAATATTGCGCTGGTGTGCGATGCCGGGAGTTTTTTTTTCATCTTTTTTTGTTATTTGCCTTTGCTTTCGAGCGCCTGACAGGTCCAATGTCTGTAAAAGCTGTTGACGCGACGCCGTAATAAATGAACTGATTATTATTCTGTCCATTACGATAAATTCTGAATATCTTTTATATCAATCCTTGCCTTTTTTATTTGTCCGTTAAATAGTAAACGTAATAGATGTTAAGTATACGCGGATTAGTTATTTTAGATATTCCCTCAACATGGATGCTAAATTTTCGAAAATCAAAAAATAGTATACGTGGTAAAAAAAGGGCATGGCAGATGATAATATTTTGCTTCCTCCTAGAGGAAGCATTGTGAACAAGAATAAATGGTTTTTGAAAAATGTCCGTATGGATGTATGCGTGTGTGTGTGTGTGTGTGTGTGTGTATACGCC